>JABUQX010058815.1:0-60000 GCA_015478945.1 Trachelipus rathkii
AACTATACAATATAAAAAAAACAAAAAAAATTTAAAAAAAAAAAAATTAAAAATAAAAAAGATAAAAAATCAAAATTTTCTCGATATTATGTGAAATTTTTCTTCCCTTGGTAAACCAACCAGCCCGACCTCTGGATCTTAATCACAATATCTGACAGTGTCATCTCTCGCCTGTCAATATTTAAAAGGGGAAAAGTCGTAGAGAGCGAAGAAAAATTTTTCTTTACAAATCAATATTTTCTTTTTTTTGTTTCTGTAAAGATATAATTGTCTAGCGCAATAAAGAAAAGGTACCCGACGGTAGAATAATAGACAATACTCATGACTGCTTTTAATTGAAATTATATATATTATATATTTATTATTTTATTTTATAATTATTATTATATAATATTAATAAATATATAATATAATATATATAATATATATATAATTATATAACTATATAAATATATATATATATATTATATATATATAATATATATAATATTATATATATATATATAATTAATATATATATTATTAATATTACTGACATTAACATTATGTACATATATACATGCAAATATATATTTATATTATATATATATATATATATTCTTATATATAGATATATATATATATATATATAATATTACATATTTATATATATATATGATACTATATATATATACTCTCGTTATACTATATTCTATATGCCCATTGTAGATTCTAATGACTTATCATCATTCTTAAGAGCAAAAATTTTATGATTAACCAAATTGAAAAGTTAAAATTTTCGTTATATCTCACACTAATATGGAGACCATCGATTTCAAAATTAATCGGAATTTGATTGATTTATTTTGCTTAAAAGAAAGAAATTATATGTACTAGATTAGTGTTAATTCTTGAAAAATAAGCTAAAATGTTTACAAAATTTAAGAATATTTCTTGTAATTTTGCTAAAGGCATAATAGTACTAGCAATAGCAAAACATACATGAAAAAAGCAAGAATATACTGAGGAAATAAAATATTCGAGTTATTCCCCAGTTCAATTGAAATATTTTTAAGTCGACTCAGAGGGAACAGTGTCCAAATGCATCAACAAACTAATATCTTGACGAAGGTAGGGGACAGAGCTGCCAGGTGAGTTTGGTTATCTAAACTGTTTTGTATTTGAAGATGGTTAGATTTAATCAGTTTTATCATTCATGAAAATTTTTTCTTCTTCCAAGATAATAATAATAATAATTGAATAATAATAAATAATAAAATCAATAACGCATAATAAATAGTGTTGTATGTGTGTGGGGGGGATTCTATTGAGGACATTAAGATTAAAATAATTCAACTAAATAAAAGTTACCTTTTTGAATAATAATGTGAATCATAATATAACTAATAGTTTTCAAATATAGATAATAAATTTTGAGTTGTATGCTCAACAAAGATTTGGCGCAAAACATTTGAAGGTCATTTTAAGGTACACTTGTTAGTTTTTATTCCGAATATGACCTCCGTTTTTATAGAATGGCTCTAGTTTTTGAGATACAGGGTGGTCACCAAAAATACAATAATAACAACCAATATATGTTAGGTTCAAAACGTTAATTCACAAAAAAAAACACGAAGAAATTATATATTTTTTAATTTATGTTTTTCAAATTTAAAATAAATGATTAAAGATAATAATAATAAATAAAAGCAAAATAAAATATAATAATCTGCTGTATATATTATTCAAATACGCATAATAAAAATAAATTATATATTATATATATAAGTATACGATTAACATATTACTACTTAAATATATCAAATTTCTTCTCCGGAGAAAATACATAAAATGCTAATAGGTCAAAAATTCAATTCAGTATACAATGAAATCACAATTATGGCATTACAACACGCTGTCCTATATGATCTGTCTTCTGTGTGGAGATGTGGACAGATCAGTTGAAGGCTCTAAACATATGTTGCCAATATATATGTGTCTGCTTTATCCGCATCTTCCTTGGTGTGATCTTATCTCCATCACCTTGATTATCTGATGGAACTATCGCCCTTGTTCCTCTCTTTATAAAACAATGTCTAGAAGTAAATAAATATGTATAAATTTTTGATCTTAAGATAAACTATGTAAGAAAAAAATGGAGAAACATATTTTTAATGCTCAATAGATACATTGCTGACTTTTGAAGTCTGAAGCATTTATCTGTTCGAGTTCTTACTATTTAGTTTGCAGATTTTACCATGGCTTAGACCATAAAAAGTTCTCTTTGTGTAACATACCAAGACAACACTTTTCAGCAAGGCAGATCTGCTTCAATTCAGTCATGGAATTTATGAAATTGTGATCCTTGATGATTTGGCGCAATATTAAGGCCGCTAATAGATTCCAGCTGTGAGTTTCTCCTACTCAACCTGGATAAATAATCTGCCCAAAGAAAGTTTTCGAAAAACATTCACATCTTATTTCAGCCCCTCTCACAATGCCCTCATCAGTCCTAGATTGATGCTGGAGTGGAGGAAAAAAATTTTTCCCCTATCAAACCAGTGGAGTATCGTTAATGATTTTGATGCACCTACAGTCATATTTTCCCAGCAGGCCATACAACTTTTTCCAGTGGTCTTCTTTAGCCCTGACTTCGCAGACAAGCATATGAAACAGGGTACTTAATATATCGCCTTTGCTGCCCAAGTAAGATGGTGGACCATTTCAAATCAACGCAGTATAGACCACTGGATGTTCCTTATATCTAGGATTCTGCAGATCATTTTATATCTTTCATATTCCTCTTTCAGTTTTGTTGGAATCGATGCATAACTAAATCGATGATAATCTTTGTCATTGTACAATAAAACAGCACTTCAAGCTTCTCGTTGACCTATCCATAAACAATCGCCAATCTTTTTCTGTCGCGTTTTAGGTACCCCATTTGGAGTAGCGTCCGATGGATGTTCCTTACAGTATACTAGGTCATTCTTCTTCAACTGAAATATGGAAGAAGTACTACCTCTCTTGTCGGAAAAAAAGTTATTTTACATTCGCCTTGAGACAGTTCTTTTCACTTTAGCTCTAGATTGCTAAATGCTTCACAAGTACTTGCTGGAACGAGGACTCTGACCTCGTACTAAATCATTGCATCTCTTCCTGGTGAGACACTTGTTGCTAGGGTAGAAGATACTTTCTTCATTATTCGACTGACCATTGATCTGCCGTGTTGCACACCAAATCCTTGGATATTCTTTTTCATCAGACATGCTAGGTCGAAGGAGTGTAAGTGAACACTGGGATGGGGACATCGGCGGAGTGTGGTACAGGTCGCCTTGCTGATTCCAAATCCGGATACCAAATTTACGTTTCTTGTAACGATTGATACCTTCACATTAACCAAACAAAAATACAGTCACTGTGGTGATTCTTTGGCTCCCGCCATACCATAGGCACATCAAATTTTAAACCTTTTCTTCGTCCATTTTTTCACTGACGTAGATTTTCGACACACGTTTTACAGACCATATGGGGAGCCCAAGACTTATCTTGGTCTCCGAGTTTCATTCCAAAGTATGCCAGATATGCTTGCTTCAAAAAAGTTAGTAATATTTCTTCTTTGGTTCTCCTGGCAATATCCCCACAGATCGTAAGCAGAAATACATTGGGCTTATTCCAAACAGGCTCTTCGTTGAAGTATCTCTAATGTTCTGAAATAGAAAAAAAATAACAGTGTATCTAGTATAACCTGTTAAAAAGAAATTAAACGATATTACTGTAAAAATATTGCTTTTTCTTTATTTGTAAAAGAGTAAATCTGGAACACCCTGTATTCTCAGAACTAGAGCCAATCTTGGAAACTAATTGTCATTTTCGAAAATCAGCACACACCGATATAGCTATAAATTTCGATTAATTCCTTGGCAGCAAAAAATTTTTTTTTTGTTGGCCAGTGTAATCTATTAAATTCAAATTTTCATTAAAAAATTCTTCACCGTTGTTTACGATGTTATTCAGCATAATTAAAATTAATTTATTTTTATTATTACAATTTTTATTTTTATTATTATTTATTATTATTTTATTATTATTATTATTATTTTCTTATATTATTATTGTTATTATTATATTATTATTATTAATTTTATTATTATTTTATTATTATTATTTTTTTTATTATAATCATTTTATTATTTATTTTATTATTATTTATTCATTTCATCATTTTCTCTCCATTTTGGTAAGCAAAAAATGCTCTTGTCAATTTTACTTTAATTATATTATTACCTCTACGTATTACTTATCTTAATTTATTTATTTACCTATTTTTATATTATTCTTATTATTCCTTATTTTGTATTATAGACGGAATTTATTTCTTGCATGTTTTCTTATCTAATTTATTTTTTTATTTGTTTAAGTTATTTACTATTTTTATTTATTCTTTATATTCCATTTTAAATTTATTATTATAATTTAATTAACCACAGATGTTGTGAGCATTATAAGGATAAATCATCGTTTAAGCTTATATATCTTTATATTATTTATTATTTTTTTTTATTATTAATTATTATTATTACATTTTCTATTATTATTATTATGATTATTATATTACTTATAATTATTAATTTATTATTATATTATATCATATTATAGTATTTATTTTTTTTATTATTATTATTATTTATTATATTAGTATTCATTTAATTATTGATTATTTATTTTGTCTTTTATTAATTGTCTATTAATTATTTATCTGATCCTTTATTATTTGATTATTTATTCTTATTATTATATAAATATATATATATATATATAAGATATAATAATTTTTATATTATCATTAACTTTTTCCCTAAATTTTTTATCTAAATTTTTACTTATTATCTATTTATATATTCGATATCATAACTATTATTTTTTAGTTATCTTTTTATTATTTTTTCTTATTATTTATTATTTTATTTATTTATTTACTTTCTGGTTATTCTTCATTTTTATTATTTTCATTGCTAATTCACATATGAGATAAAACTATTTTAGGTCAATATCATTATTAAAGACTGTTTCTTAAGTAATATTCAGAAGCTGTAAGAAATATCTTTATAAGACAATTCTTAGAGAGAGAGATATATTATATTTAATATATATGTATTATTATATAAATATCTACATATACTATAATATTTCTACTTAGATATTATATTATATAATAAATAATATTTAATTATATTATACATATATATATTATAGTAATACATTAGAGAGAAGAGAGAGGAAGAGAGAGAGAGAGCACAGAGTAAGATAATAAGGAGAGAGAAGAGAAAGAACGAGAGAGAGAGAAGAGAGAAGAACGAGAACGTATAGTAGGCCAGATACAGCTCCGAATGCTCGAACAACTCGGAGTCGAGGATGGCACAGTAGGATTGATGATGAAATTCAGACGCAAGAAAGTTAAATGATCGGGACGTCTGCAACGCAGGTAGATCGGGAGAAGAGCAGAAGAATTGGCTGACTAGAAGTAGAGACGATCGACAACGTATTTAAAATAGGGTATGAAATGCCATACATTAAGAGATCGAAAACCATTCGAGAAAAAAGATAGTTTTGCGACCCCGCAACGATGCATTCGCCGTCATGCCAGAGAACCGGTCCCGCCGCGGAAACATACCCTCAAGATCACTGAGATATATAAGGTCTATTAAGGAAGGTGTTATGAGATTATGATTTGGGGTGAGACGTAGAAGTGTGCCAATTTACAAAAAAAATAATCATAATATGATAATAGTAATTAATTTGAAAAAATACATTTATAAGATCGTAAATGTCCTAATAATGTCCTGATATAACGAATAATACACAAACATGAGATAATCTAAACAGTAATAAAACCAACAAAGTAACAAAGATTGAGTTATTACTCCCAATCATAAGTTGTAACCAATCAAAAAAAAGAAACAATAGAACCTAAAAAAGATCCAGAAAAAGCTAAAAGTTGCACAGTACTCAACAACTAAAAAAAATACAGTTTGTAATATATAAATTAAGTATTATATTAAGGAAAAAACCATCTATAAATACAGAAGCGGAAGATATATTATCCAAAGTATCCTCAATCTAGAATTACCAATACTATTGGATTATATATCGTAAAATTATTTAATGAAGAAAATTAATAGATATAAATATAAGGAATGTATAAATGAGACTACCAAATCTAAGGTAGATGAAGAATGAAATGTAAATTAATCAACTTTCTAATCTGGCTGTGCCCACCCGTATGCCGCGCAGCAACGTGTGTCTCGCTGTACCGTTTATATAAGAAGATGTGAGTTCGCTGGTCTTATGCCCTATCGCGGATTTATATTCATCACGTTTATCAAGAAATGAAAATTGTTTTTAAAATTACACAACCAACTATACCACATCACCCAACGACACCACATTTATATAATATGTAGTAAAGATTAGCCTATTATATTTAATTTATTGTGAACTCATGTTAAATTTCCTTCATGATATGAATCACTTTGCACAAATATTAGATCTTTTTTTTCAGATCTTCTTTTATTTTTTATATTTTATTTATTGATATCTTTGGTAATAGTAGCTAGAGATGGGAAAAAAGTGGAGGGGTAGTGGGAATGGCCAGCAAAAGTAAGGGCTAGATAAAATAAAGACGAATATAGGTAGTTAATAATACGTGTCGTAATATTATAGCACGCTAACCCCTGTAAGAGTAGTCACATAGGATGCAACGGTGTACAAGAAATAAGTGAAATGTAGCATAATTAGAGGGACCTTACGGTAATGACGGTTGTGGTGCTTTAGGATTACAAGTATCTCTTATGATTAAACCGCATCAGATTATATTCGTTTATAGTAATATAACGTAAAACTATCAACTAACATAAATACTAGAATTATTCTACTCGTTTAATTAAATTATATTATACATTATATTATATATGTAATTATTGTAACTACTAACCAATAACCATTAATCATTATTAATATATAATACTTAGTAATATAGATTTACATATATATATAGTAACATAATATAATGAGATATATATAAAAAAGAAATAAGATAATATAAAATAGATAATTAAGAAAATAAATAAAAAATTAATAAATAAAAAAAGATAAAATATAATAATAGAATAAAATAATAAAAATAAATAAGTATTATTAAAAAAAAAAAAGTTTGTTTTGAAAGAATAAATTGAATAAGGTAAAAATAAAAATAAATAAGTTCATCTATGTAGTAGAGCATTCTTTGTTTATAAATCTCTAAGAGTTTCTCAATGACATTAGTTATGCTGATAGATTGAGCTATGTAAATCTAAGGTGTTGTTTTCATCCAAAGTGCCCGAGGGTGCCACCACCTGTTCTAGAATGACATATAAATAATGGCTGAATTGAAGTAAATAAACCTTTATATATGAATAAACCCCAATGAATGATAACGTAACTAATATTAGATGAACATTCTATATCAAAATTATGTAAAATGATTGACGCACCAGTAGTCTGCAGTCCATCAAGGACTCAGTTTCTAGAATAAATGATAGCAACTTAAATTTTAAGATGAAAAAATAATTTACAATAGATCAGCTTAACTCAATATCGACTCTCAAATGTGTAACAGCGTCTTATATACATGACAAAAGTGCTGGTAAAGGTTTGCGAGAGGCTGATTAGATGTCTGATTGTCGTACGCTGGTATAAGATTGCCTTCTTGTCAATAAATGATTCGTACCATGAGGATAAATATAATGCATGCTTTGATCAAATGGTGGCCTGTGAAACATGTCTCGGAGCAATTATGAGTGAATGAAAGTTATGTCGGTTTTCATGGAACAAAGTAAATTTATATTAAGTAGTAGTTATGGCATTGCTGAAGATAACTCACCTTGTTTATACCTGTTTGGTGAGAGAACTACTCTTTTTTTGGAACATTGATGTTAGTGAAAGTATATCTCAACGAAAGTAATATAATAAAGAAAAAAATTAAATATAAGGTGAGAACTGTGTGAATAAATAGACAATATAATAGCCCATAACAATGAACTTACATATCATAGTATAATACAATATGTCACTTAGCAACTCTAAATAAATTTTAAATGGATATACTAAAATGATCCGAATAATGAGTTTTATAATAATACATAAATATTATGTAAGCTATAGATGAAGTGATTATGGCGTATAATAATAAATAATATTTTAAGTAATGATATAATAATAGTAAAAATAATGACTAAATTAGAATTATAGGATAGGTAGTGAGTATTGAATAAGTGATTTATTAGAGATCGCGAATGAATGATAGATGGGATTGAATTGGCTGATTAAAGAAATAATGAATATTATGTGCAAGATTCCATTCAGTAGAGTGAAAAGAATATTGTTATTATAGTAATTATTATAATCTAATCTATTTCTCAATAAATGATATTATGTATTATTTAATATTAATAATTGTTATATTATTGAATTATTACGAAACTATCTCCTTAATTACATGGATGTAAATAGTTGTGCGATGCTGTATTATAATAGATATATTGTTAGGATATAAACTCCCTCGTATGATTAGTATTTATTATTTTTTAACTATTTTTAATATATAACTTATTGTGTAATTATACTTATATTGTATGATATTATCCCTACTTATGTATTAATACAAATTTGAAGGATAATATTAAGTGATCATGATCAACAGTCGTTGAGTCGTGTATGAATAGATGTATTTAATTTATAAGAAAGGTGGGAGCACATGGAAGAGTGCTGAGAAAGTAAAATTTAAGTGACGAAGAGACGGGATATTGTTATTATATATAATTGTCATTGTAATATGATATCAATAAAATATAGACAATTTTATTAAAATCTAAAGAAGTATATATATGGATGTCTGAGTAATAATATTAAGTTATATCATTATACTGGTGTCCGTAGGGTGAAAGTGGAAGAGGACATTAGATAGTAAAAAACAGTAGTATCAGTGTAGTCCAGTGTTAAGTAATGTCAGTAGTTTGCCGAAAAAGTAATGAAGGTGGAAAACAGGCATGTTTAAGTCTATAGCGAGTGAAGAGAGCGGACGAAAAAAATAAGTGAAATGTAGAATGATTAGTATAGTATATATGTGCCTTGTTTATGTTTTACGCCAGCATTTTAATTCTTTATTTATTTATTTTTCTTTTACTTTTTATTTTTATTCTTCCTCTTCACCATCGACAATCTTTCTCTCGTGCTTGTCGTGATAGTCTCTCTGGTGTTTATAAACAATATTACCTGTTGTATTCCGAAATAAAGCAGTAACTATTGTATGAAATATTGAAAACTTCAAAAATGAGCAAGCAATTTCAAATTTGATATGTCTTATATTTTTTATTACTTTCGATACAGAACCTACCATAGCAAGAAGAATTTAGTTACTAGTTTCTCATTAGCAGGATTACCTTTTTTTGACTGACTTATTCTAATTTTAATTATTAATGGCTATTGTCTGAATATCCTCGAACCGTATCTATTGTACTTTTAAGCTCCCGATATTGAATTTTTTAGTCTCCTTTCATATCTGTAGTAGTTATGGTAATTATTAATTCAATTGAATAATATGTACTATTGAATGTGTGTAAAAATATTTAGGATAATACTTTAACTTGGATTTATGTCATTGTTATTTAATTATTTTTAATATTATATCTTATATTAATATATTTATAAATTAATGAATATAAAATATATTAAATTATAATAGAATATATATATTATATTACTTAAATATTTTTCCAATGTCACAATGCTGTTAGCCTACTTCATATTTATCTAAATGTACTATTTTTTTCTTGATTTTTGATTAAGTGGAGGTACCTTATATTTGTATCTCAATAGTTTTTGTTTTTTTAATAGTTGTCTTTGATGTATTGTGTGTTATCAGTTTTATTTATCATTTGTTTTGTTTCTTTTTCCTTTAATATCTCATTTTCTCACTTTTTTGAATGTTATTATAGTTTTGAGTTTTATTATTATGTTCTTAGCGTGGAAATTATTTTAATTTGGTTCACCTGAATATGGTTCACAATTACTAGTATTTTATTTATGTTTTTTATATTTACTAAGGATGAAAACCATAAAGATATCTGCTAATTGTGATATTTCAAGAAATAATTCTGGTCATTCACTAGTCAAATCCTCATCAGTAATTCGGGCAAGCTGTATTTAGTTCTTTATTATTGTATTTGTAGCGCTGCTTGTTGATTTTCTTAGTAATTTCAGGATACACAGCGAACGAGTAAAAGGCTTGGAGGTGTTCTTCCACACTGATCCATATAAAGTGGAGGTTTATCCGTGAAAGTGCACCTTATAATCTCTATAGAAATTGAAATCTGTTTAATAGTCGAATGACATTGTATCAATTTTACACAATCTGCATTCAGCCTATGGAATGCCTGACTGATCATCGAATGGCATGAGCAACTGATATCTGGATATTGAGCGTACTAGTTCGTCCTGAGACAAGTATTTGTCACAATTTACATTTTCTTGCTTCAAGTCACCCTTTAGTTTGACGCTAATTGAGGAAAAGATAGTTAAATAGTCAATTTCACCGCCTCTGATGTAGTATCACCTGTATAACAGGTGAAACTGAATCTTCTCCGATTGAATAACATGCTGGCAATGCAGCTTCAACTTTTGTGTACCAGCATACTGGGTGTACAATGGCTCGTCTCGTCACGCAACAACCATTAATCATACTAGCCATTAAATGTTGAATAGCGATGTTTATCAGAATCTCCTGCTGACGATATTCATGCCTCGTCTTTTGCAAGAAGAGCTGTGGCCAAGGCAAGTCAAAGGAATATAATTATGCGCAGAGTGAGTCTTGGGCTCACTAACCTTACAACCCGGCCACAACAGCAGGCCTCCACAACATAAAGCCACTTGAGGTATTACTAAAGAGCCACCATACAATGCTCTCACCATAGTCCCTAAGAGCAGAAAGCACATAATATCGTGGCGGCTGCGCCCTTTGGACTCACCCCACCTGGTGTGCGATCAGGCTAATCTCCTCACCTATGCTTAACGAGTCTCGACGTCTCCGAAAAATTATTTGCTGACTGATTGGAAAGAAGGAAACGGACAGTAAGATTAGCCAAGATAAGTACGGAGAGAGAGATATAGGGATAATGAAAATTGGTTTCAATAATTTTAATAAAAGAATAAAGCAGATACACTTAGCAGCGTGGTATGGAGTATGTTTCTGTCTTTCTATCCATATGGTATGCCGTTCTTTTAGGTTGGACTATGACGGACTATAGGAAGCACAATAATGATATTGCTCTGTCTTCTTCACAACTATCGTCGTCAGAGATTATGGCGATACATAAATGTATCTAACAGAAGCGTTCTATAAACTATCAGGAGACTACGCTTACAATGAACCATGATGTGCACACTTCATTCCTCGGCTTAAGAATACTCTATGGTGGAGCAATTGTCGGCCCCTCCAGTCGTCTTACCTATTCCTAATCGATTCTTAGATTTCAGGAGACCCATGAACCAATCAATCAAACGTGTCAAAATCAACAAATTTATAAGAAATCAGTGTGGAGCGAATTCGAGACTGCGCTATGGGAACGCTGCGAGGTGTGGTGACGGTTTGCGAACCCTTTTTAGCTATATCGTTCTAGATCCCTTCCAACGGCACCCGCCCGGCCCATTTCTTCTTCTAGTCAGGATAAGCAACAATTCAACGGAGCGTCCCACGCCTCTTACCTAGTTTCTGTGAAGTGATGTAGTTGACGAGACTAACGTTGTCGGCCTTTGCCTTCAAATATCAAATTCCGGGCCGCACCATGCACGTATTTCACGAGACTTAAAAGTTAAGATAAATTAAGTTAAGCTAAGAAGAGACGGAGAATTTTTATCCCATATCTAACACCTGAATGACACAGAGAACAAAATTATGAGGAAACAGGATAGTTAATTGTTTAATATTTGCAAAAGCCTCCAATTGTCTACGAATAAGGGGGCAGAGTTAAGGTTGGCCGATGCACCGGGTGGGGTAAGGTGTGGCACGCAATTCCAGTCTGTCGTGTGTGGGGCGGGCGGTCGTGCGAGGCGAAATTGGTTGGCAACCCTAGCAGAAGAAGCTTAGATTAGAATGAGCTATTGGGCAAGAAATACATTTAAAATAATAGTTTTTTATGCTTTGCTCAGATTTTACAATTAGAGTTTTTTGATATAATTTTAGTCGAAAGCTTTCAATGTTTCTACCGTGGCAGGAAAGGATTTACCAAAATTTGTCAGAGTTTAAAGAAATGTGAACACCATTTAATTATTTTTCTTTATATAGACCGAGGATGTGTAATTAATCAGAATCGATCCCCAATCTGATTCAGTGTGGAAACCCCCAAACTCGTCGCTGTAGTATGCTGAAATTACCTAATCAACAAACCCATCATAATAGCAACGCTGAATAATTAATTTTACTTATTCATTTTTTTGTCCTATTTATATAGTTTATGGTTTACTTTTCATGAAATTGGCTATTAATAAGCAAATATCGAAAAATTAATAAATTATCCAATTGGAATAATGAAAATCGTTATTGGTTCCACCCCCTAATTCATTATTTCTTCTCATATTAATACAGCTTGGAATGAAATATTTAATCAATTAAAGAAAATATTGCTTTCTGCAACTCCTTTGTGCTATTCCTTTCTTTTTTTTTTTTAATAACATAGTTGTAGAGGAAATTTCTTTAGACTAATTCGTTGGTCTCAAAGCATATTTTTTGTCATGTCTCATGCTGGAAAATGCTTAGCCTCAATGACAAAGAATCACATCCTAGTGTGCTTGATGTATTATAATTCATCATGAAAAATGTGTATCCCAATAAAATATGACCGGCAACGAAATGATTTCACTAATCTGCAAATTTTCCGGCACGTTTACGAAACTTGATCAAAGACAACACTGAATAATATTACCCGTCTCCAGATCATGTACATTTGAACACGATTTACACTGTTTATAATCATTTTTTTAGTGCGCTTATCCAAATATAGAATTCAGGAAAAGAAATGTTTCTCAAAATATTTTTTAGGAAATAGTGACATCTAGGGCAAATAGATTATAAATTACACTGTAGGAAAAGCCTATTCGATATGCATAATGAGGTATTTGCAATTCAAAGAGTAATCTATATTAAAGATATCACTCATATACACTAAGCCACATTTAAATTCTAACCGATAAGCATAATTACACAACCACACACATCTTCAAACAATTCAACCCAAACTTAACGACCTTGTTCTGTATTCATAGTTCTTTCATAACCTTTCCTCAGTGGAGTATCACATCTTTTAACGTGATTCCAATTAGTTTTTCTATAAAAGTTTAATTGATCAATTCTCCGGAGTCTTTATCCTATACCTAAATTTTCTTTCACCTGCGAATTTTTTCCATAAATAACATTATAAGGGGAGTCGAATATCATTTTTCTACCGGAACATCCTATGGGGTGATTCCATTCACTCAGCTATTTTTAATATTGCAGAGCCTTGAACTTTTATTTTCATTAAGACTTCTACTCTCAAAGCGTCTCTAAAATCTCTTTTCTACCAACCAAAACATTGCACCACTCCCCTTTCAATATAGCTACAACAACGGACATGCTCCTTTAAATTTTTTAGTTGCTTGATTTGTTTCAATGATGAGCTGATGGGACTCATCTTGCCACACAATCTTTTTTTCTTCTTATACGGCTTTCTAATCATAGATTCAACCAGAAAGGTCATTTCCAAGCGCAAACTAATAATAAATTCTGGAACACACACACTTTTATTGGCCCGACTTCAGTCAAACACACACACTTTACAAACACTTTCAAGTCATGTATCTGAACATGTCAGTCTTTGTTAGGGATTACGATTTTTTTCTTATCTGGTCATTATCTAAGTATCCTGTGGGTCTGACATTTTTCGAATAATTCTCTTTCTTTCTTTCTATATATTTATATATATATTCAGAGCCATCGTGCTTTTGTGAAATACACACGAACATAAATAAAACTCTAAAAACTTCCTTCAAACTACTCTAAACAAAAAAATTCTAAAACTTAAACATGACTATTTTCTTTAAAACTTTTTATCCAGGTTTTCTTTTTACTTCTCTTTTTCCTTTTTTCTTTTTTTCCTTTTTTTCTTTTTTTCTTTTTTTCTTTTTTTCTTTTTTTCTTTTTTTCTTTTTTTCTTTTTTTCTTTTTTTCTATATATATATATATACAATCGTATAAATTCTGATATTTCATATATATATAATGACACATAGCACATATTTAATCTTTTAAGTGGGGAAAAATATAATATACAATTCTATATTAACATGCAATAAAATTATAATAATTAATATATATATAAATAAATAACTTTTTTTTAAAGATTATATATATATATAACTAGAGTATGTATAGATGGCGCCTTGTAAGCGTTCAAGTTGAGATCTTAATGTAACATATTATTTTCATTTTTATGTCTGCTAAAAGTTAACAATTTGCAAATCATTCGATCTGCTGCGGGGCATTACATGAATGACGCTTGTATTTCAACATTTTCCAAAAAAAATATCAAAATTCTTTATTTTTTAATCTAACATTATTTAATTTTTTTAAATGAATTATCTAATAAAAAAAAAAAATATACAATATCATTTTCTTAAAAGATTGAGAAAGAGAGAACAAGAATAAATAAAGTAAACAATTTAAAATAATAAAAAGTATCTGAAAAAAAAATTTGAAACGGAATATTTTTACATTTCAGGAGAAGAGTTTAAGAAAGGAAAAATGAAAACTAGAATATTTATCAAATAATTATTTCTTAACAGTAAATAATAATAACTATATAATAATAATATTATTAATAAATATATATATAATACTATAAATTTATATAATATATTATAATATTTATCTAATTATTTAATATTTTTAACTTAACTCTATATTATTAACTATAACTTTCATTAATATAGGAAATTGCCAAAGGTGTTATTAGTTTCGCATCTATGCAACATATTTGTATATAAAAAATAAATAAGTAAAAAAATAATAACAAAATCATAGATAAGAATATGATATAGATAACTGCGAAAGGGTCTCGACCATACCCTCGCTGTTGGTACAGCTGGCGTTTTACCCACCACTGCACACGATGAGCTAAAAGAGAATCTACCTCGTCGTAACCATTATAAAAGATTTTCATTCTTCCCAGGTAAGAAAATAAGGGTACGTCGTCATGACCTGTTGAATCCTTGTGGCAGAGCTCCGCACGCTCACACTACGTGTGGTCGAGGCCAACCATGGTTTTTGATTTAGGCAAAGTATATCGCTGCATCCATTGTCATACATGATAATTAGTGCCAAGTAAAATCGCACTGTAAATGTATATATCAATTCAACCTAGGCTTTTCTTACCTAACCTGGGTTTTCGAACCAACATCCTCGCTGTTTCGTAGAAGAACAGTCGTCGGGCGTTCGAAACCAATTAAGTTAGGAGCTCTAATGGAAGATTTTATATATACATATAAAGTTTGCGTTTTCACTTAGCACCAATATCTTGATACATTGTGAGTCCCGAATTATACTTTTCCCTAAATCATAAAACCCTATGTGGCCCCTGACCCGAGTGTGAGCATTGAGGTCTGCCAAAGGTTCACTTCAGCTGATCGTACCTTATTTTTCAGGGAAGATGAAAATCTATTTAAGTATGGAAACGGTAGATCTCCCCTTTATTGCTCATCTTTTTGTCAGGTTGTTGCGTAACACGCCTGCTTACCAACAGCCAGATGGGTGTTGGGGGAAACCCATTTAGATAAGAAGATTCCTAGGATGATTATATATATTATATATATATATATATTTATATATTCTATATATATATTATATAATATTATATTATTAATATTATAATATTTATATATGTATATATATATTATATAATTTATATACTTATAATATATATCATATATATATATTTTATATATTAATGTAATCATTGTGTGTTGGAAATGTAAATACCATCAGCCCTTTCAATAAAAAATTCATAAATGAAATTTGAAACTACAAAAATTCTGCTATAAAAAAAAAATTCATCAAATATGGAAATAGGATGCCGCAGTGCGTGTTTCAGGGCAAGCCAAGTCCGGAAAAATGAGATAATAGCGTGTCCGCCACTGATAGTAATTGGAATGGGGTTAATGGAAGGTTTGTGTTTTTGGACTTTCTTTTCCCTCTGTTTTAGATTAAATTACATACTAATAATAAGATTAATAATATTTTAACAATAACATATAAATATAATAACTATTATTTATATATCAAATAATAATAATACTATAGCATTAATAAATAATGATATAAATAATAAATATATTAATTATTGGTATGTAAAGTATAAAGATATATATATACGTAATTATTAACCTATATATTATTCTTCCATCAGATTTAGTATATAAGTGATAAGTGTTATCATAATATAAAATATATATTCAATAAATATTTAATTTAATATAATATTAAATAAATGCACCAAAAAATAATTAATATAATAATAATATTATAATTTATTATTATTATTATTATAATTAATATAATATTATATATTACGCAAAACTTTGTTTAGCAACTGTACTGTTGAGTACTAAACCGAAACTGAAGGTAACCTACCTACTACCTACACACTTAATTTTCATATACAAATATACCAAACGTTAGTGATCAAGGACTTACGGAAGGGTTCATGGATTGTTAACGCTAAATCCTTGTGAAGGTGGTTGAACTAATATCCTCAACTATGTCCAAACCAGTAACGTTTCTACCATTTGCCAGTATACATAATAATAATATTATACTATAATAATTTAATATATAATATACGACAATAAACTTATAATAAATTATTAAATAATAATAATAAAAATAAATAAAAATATATATAAAATAAATTAATTAAATATAAATAATCAATAACCATTTATTGCTAGTTGTGGGAAAAGACCTGAGAGCGCCCACAGATGCATAAAACCTAAAGTTGAGTAAAATATAAGTTCATAATTCAACTGATCGCAGCATGACCGATATGAGAACCTAATACCACAAGTTTAATAATATGAATGTAGTGAGGGGAAGGAGTGAATGGGTCATTCCTTGGGATAACACGCCCCCCTCCCTCCCTTCTAGCATCTGAGGCAGTGTGATTTTTCGCTAATAGATTTGATAGAGTCGTATCTTCGTGTATATGTTAATTTGTATGGTTTAATATGGCAAGAGGAAGTGGGTGGTTTGGGAAAACCGACAAGCTGGGAGACGAAGAGAAAGGGATTGGATGTATCACGGTGGAACGAATTGTCTGAAGGGAGAGAAATGGTGAGTTTGGCAGAGGCGGAGAAGAAAGGTGCCTGATAGGAGAGAATGGCGGGGGGGTTTTTTTATGGGGGGCATGGTTGTGGCCCACCTGGGGCCAGGGGATGAACCCTTACATTGAGATTTACCATAGTGGAGGGTCCGTCGGTCCCATGATGCTCTAAGGGTGGGGATTTTCTGTCCACCCTGTGCGAGCCTCTTCAATAATTAATGAGCAGAGGGGGCGGTTAAGGCCTTGGGCCTTTTCTTTTCCGACAGTATATTGTCTTCGTGTTTCATGGGGCGCTGCGCATTATTGCTTTCGCAATAGTGATTACATTTCAATATGATACCGTTAAGATCCTTTTAGTTAAGTAAGCTAACCTTTTACCCCACTTGGTGGGCAAAAGAGGTAGGTTGAAAGAAAGAAAGAAATATTATTTATATATAATATATATATATATTATAATATATATAATATATATACTATTTATAATATATTATAATATATATATTATATAGTATATATATTATATAAATATATTTAATTATAATTAATAATATTAATATATATATATATATATATAATAATTAAGTATAGATGGTTAACCGGAACCAGATAAATTTATTATTTGGTATATATTTCCTAGTTGACGGGAAAACCGAGTGGTAAAACTATATTTATCCGGATAACCTTGGGTTACGATGAAACATAGTATAGTTCTGGGCGTGTGGAAGTTCCCGTGTGGTGTCCGTGTGTGGAAGACCCCTAGTACTATTATTGCCAGGAGATAGTTCTCAATAGTTAATGATAACTAAGCCTATATATTGTGAATGAATACATATATTGCTTGACGTTCAACATAAGTAAATTACCATGATAAGCGAAGGTATACTGCAGCCCGGTTTTGGCAAACGATAGCAACAATACGCATCCGTTCTGTTTGAGCTACTAGAATGTTGCTTGTAGTGCCCCGCGAACTTGAGTCAGTCACAGCCATTTTCCAAGAAGACTGTTTCCACACGTAAAATATGCTCTATAGACTCTTACGTGTATTGCGAAACAGATCTCTGGTGTGATTGAAATTGTCAATGTTACAGAGCTCTCTCTTGTTTTCACGTGTGGAAGTTATATTAATTATCTATTAGCGGGCTGGGCGGCTTGACCGGGCAGAAGAAAATTAATTAAAATGATTGGAACATATATATATATAAATTCTTTTCTCTTTTTTTGGGGTGTAAGACGAAATAAACATGTTGTCTAGTGAAACTGTGAGCTAGTCAGTTTGGCGCGGAGATTAATTTCTTCTGAATTCTTAATAATTTGATTTATGAACTTTTTTTATGCTTTGATTCTAAGAGCTTTTTCACTAATAAATGTACGTAGTTGTAGTATATAACTAAATTTATTTTATTCACTTTGACGTGATGACTTCTATTAAAAATGCTCTAAAATGACGCGCATAAATACTTATAGCAGATAAATATACGGAACATAAATTTTTTAGATAATTTTGGCTTATACACATCTGACAAGGCTTAACTAGATGTGCGAGTGGTAAACGTTGACTTGCCCCTGGCGCATATTCAGGCACGGCGTGTATAAGTTATCTCTACTAATAAATTAAATATTTATTCATCGGTTTCATCTCGCAAGTTGTGTAATTAAAACTGTTAAAATATAAATATACATTGTTATTTTTTTCAATCGAAAGCGTTTTTTTAAATTTGATTTAAAAGATTATCTACAGTATTTCTTTAACGGGAAGTTTTAAGTTTAACACAACTGATAAAAAGCATCAGCTTTAGTAATAGTGTAAAACTAATTATCATCATAAAAATGTGTAAGAATATTCCTAGAATTATAAGAGCGCAGTATGGAAGTGGTGTTACTCTCTCCGTAAGAAGTTAATATACATGTATATTACCACCCATACATATTCTTGATATTAACGTATGAAAAATAACAATTCCGATTATCCAATATTACAGAAACAGGTGAAAAGGGTGACTTTTAACAGTATCTATAGCATAAGCCTTATAGGTTATTGTGCCGCAGTAAGTACGAGTATCTAAAACAAACATACAATAACTCAATATTTAAATGCATAAAAGGTAACAAATTGATTCATACTTAAACTAATTTTGAGATAGTCGAATGACCAAGTTGTAATTACTCTAGCTAAATTTACAATGAGGTGCGTTCTGCGAAGGTATGGTTCGAATCAGATACCGTTTAGACTCCTATGAGGGTACAGTGTCTATTCGAAGGTCGTCTGTGATAATAGATATTACATTATCATGATTATTAGAAATCTTATAGTGAGACGAGGCAAAATGTCAATTATGTGAGTAACCCTGGTTATACAGAAGGCTGTAGTGTACGGCAGTAGGATGAAAACTGCGCATATTGTTCGTGTGTTTAAACAATCGCTATCTGTTATTTGATGTAGAACGTTATACATATGTAGGTGGGGTCTATGGATTGGTGTGAAACATATCTTTTAAGTTTACATGAGTAGAAAGTCCTGTGGATGCGAATTGAAAAAATTTAGAATATGTCGACTAAGTGGAAATCAAACTATATCAGTTTATAGTGTGGGATTTCCAAAATATGCCGAGATCTTCGCCTGCCATAATACCGCAGAATTCTAAATGTATATAGAAAAGAGTCGTCTCATTAAACCGTGTAAGTAATGATATGACATGAGTGTAATAAATAATTGGCCGATATTATAGGATCCTATGAAATACTGTGATTAAGGGATCCTTATGTATATGTTTTTTTTGTAAAATAATTTACATGGTTTATTAGAAGATGAGTTTACATTGAAACATTATTAGAATTCTGAAAAGGAATCATAGTTCGTAGTTGGTTTCAAAAATGCGTTATTTTATGTCCTCATATTAATCATTCAAATAACTTAAGATATGTATGATAGATAATTCCTCATTAACTCAGTGTTAAAAGGAAGTAATGCTTAATTTTAGTACTAATGAATTATCTTCGAACTGTAGAGTAGTTAGCTAAGGTGTAAAGACTTAACTATTTATACTATTAATATTATATATAATTATACGTAAATTATATAGATACTCACGCTTTTTAATTATATATTAGTCTTTCTCAAAGTGGGCGATATAAGCTGTTAACCTTTTTGTGGGCGCTTTGGAGGACTTAAGTAGGATGGTGCCCTCGGGATTTAATTGAAAGGGCCCTATGGAAATAATTGGGGGGTTGGGTAATTCCATGGAAAGTGGGTGCTTTAAGGGTGGCGAATGGCTGATTTGTACCATTTCATGCTACTTATATTTTAATAAATTTCCACTGAAGTTCTACAGTCTCTAAATTATCAGATTTTTTGTTCCATTATATTCATGCCCGCCTGTTTTTGATTTGTATAATTTTTAGGTTTTTACTAACTATAATTTATTTTATATTGATACTGATTTTATTTGTGTGAAACGTGGATTTAGTGCCTGTGGCAACGCTGCTGTTAACTAAAGAGAGAATCCGTTTGCATGTTTTACGGGAACGCGCGCGACTTGCGGTGTTTTTGGAGTAAATTCCGAACCTGACAAATATCACAAACTTGTTTTAAGAGAATCCCAATACCAGAAGCTCCATCCCTTCACACATTAGAATTTATTTAAAAATTAAATCGGAAAGTTATATTTGTTTAAAATTTTTAACATTGAATTATGTTTTTTGTTTTAATTTGAATAAAGGATATTCTTTAAAGTATATAAGTTTTGCATTTTAATTGCTTTTCTCAACTGATGCAAAAAATTCTCGTTTAGAATGTAAGTTTGAACTCCAGACCTAAACTGCCAAAACACTATAATTAAATTAAATTAAAAGTAATAAATTAATTGTCTTTTTTTCAAGTTTTGGTAAAGTTAAAAAAAAATTGGGGCGCTTGAAATAATAATTGATTTTCAAAGTGGGCCGTAGACGAAATAAGTTTAGGAGAAACCGTGCCCCTAAAACTGATCCCCTGGCCTACGCCTATTGACTCTGTATACTTATATGTTAATCTATTTTAATGAAAATGATACGATTTATATTTAGTTCTTAATTAAAAGTTACTGGAATATTATAAAAATTTTTTGCATAGGCCATTATGTTTGGGATAGCTATGCTGTGTAAAAAGATTTGGGGGTTTGAAACAAAGTATTCTTCCCCGCAGCCCGCCCCGTTTAAATTGATACTAATATATCCGAAGAATATGTATGCAGTAATTTAACTCAACGCGGGCGCTCTGACTGTGACGTTTTAACGTGACGTAGAAGTGCGCAACGGGTTCTGGAAACGATCATGTGCGCCCTGTGGTGCCCGCCCGGGCTGCATTCGGGCCCTTCCTTGGACAACGCAATAATATAAAGTTTCTTTACGGGTCCCCTTCAAAGTTTTAAAGGCCATATTTATTGATTTCGTTTGGGACAGCGGGTTACCGTTGTTTTGAGGGATAAGTGTGAGTTTCATATACTAGTTTTTGTACTTCCACACCATGGAGAGCAACTTATCCTTTCGAGCTCGCTTCACTGCCATAACAGGTGAACTATATAGTCTTGATTTCAAAATTCAAATAAACTTATAAGTGAATACGAAATAAAAAAGTAAATGAAAGTTTTTGTTTTTTATTATATACACACTTTTTTCTTTAAACTCATTTTTGTTTTTTTGCCATAGATAATAAGAAGCAGTCGTTGTGGTTTATAATTTTTTTGTTTTGTTTTGAGTAGATGTTCTTCGCTGTGTGAAAGTTTAGTTTTCTACTGTCTTTTACACATAATAGGTTGACATCAATATCCTTGATTAAAATTATAAGTAAACTTAAGTGAATCCATCATAAAAAAGAATAATTAATATATACCTATACAAATTTTATTTCCCAGTCTAAGATTTTCCTAGAACGCAAGTTGTCACAAAAAAAGATCAATATTTAAAATAAAGATGGATTTGTTATTACGGTATATTTTAATTATGAATAAAAGATTTGTCTGACAGATGCTTTTTAATGTGTGAGTAGCTTATTTTTTTTTTTTTAAGTTACATTGTAGAAATCAATCCAAAGATTTTACCTAATTATAATAGATTAACGGTTAATTTCTCTACATTTTAGATGATTTGCTTCGTTGATTTTAAGTTAATTGTCTAACCAATAATTTCTTAAGGTAAATAAAATTATGAAGTAATTTAGTAAAAGGAAAAGTTAATAGCATGACGATAAATGTCACAAGATTAAATCGTCAATGATTGATTATTTAATTATCATAACTAAATACATTATAATTAACTAATATAATTGTACAAAATAAGCAAATAATACATTGATTTAAGGTATATTAATAATTATATATATATATATATATATATATATATAGTATTATATATTTATATATATATTATATATAATTATATATACTTTAAATTAACTTAATTAAACTAATTATTGCATTCAAAAGAACACGTGGTATCATCCAATCTTTCGATATATTAACTTCTTTTATAAAATAAGATAAGTTAAAAAAAGTATTTTTGTGTCTAAAAATAAAAAATAAAAAAAATTTCAAAAAAAAGTAAAAACGTATCCCACCCGTTTTTCTAGAAAGTATTAAAGCTACCTCTTCGAGCTGGAAATTATTTGTTTTTCATATCTTTAAAGTTTTCGAAAGTTTATAGATACGAAAGGTCATTTTATCTGATAATTGTTGTTCACATACCACCGTCCCTTCGTTGAACGCGGTTCTTATAGGCGGATCTTGCTATTACGCCGGTTTGCAATAAATTAAAAAAGGAAAATTAAAATTACAAAAATAAAATTAAAATTCTGCATTGTATTACATTGTTAAAAAAGATTAAAATTAAAAAAATAAAATTCTTACCAATAAATAAGGAAATATTCTTCATATGGTAAAGATCGTGAAATGGAAAGAAAAAAAAGAAATATTTGGGGAGCTAAAAGGCAAAGCCGGGTCGAATTTTACAGATCGTGTATTTATCTCGAAAATAGCAGCCAATAAACTACAAGATTCTGGACTGCCCTTCATCTCTTTAACAAACCTATAACTTCATTGTACTAATTTGAAAAGGAAACTATTTTTGGTGCTCAACTTGGCTTAAACTTGTTGTTAAAGAATGTTAATATTACAGACCTCAGGCTATACCTAAAATATACTAAAACATTTTATTACAAAATTTTAAAAAATGTGTCCATTGTTTATATTTTTTTTCCCATTTAAAAAAAAAATAAGTTGTGTTGCTCATTTTTAGAGATGTGTAGAGTACGTATACTGTACTGTTTAAATGTAGATACCTATCTTGAAGCTTCTGGACTAAGGCCATAAATTATTTGTCTATCTGTTTCTTGACATCCATGTTGTGAAATTTAATGTCAATTATTATTAAGGATTAATAAATACTGCTGCTATTGTATTCACCTGAATAAAAAGGTTAAAATTTTTAAAATTAAATGATTTTTTTTGGTAGTTGGTTTAAAGTTATACGCGAAAAGCCTATAACGCAAAAGCGGGAAGGGTCCGGAACCTAACCACGCGTTCTAACGCGAGTGGAGCGAACTGTGATATCAATTTTTCAATATTTTTTTTATGCATTAAATCAATAACTGGGTGGTAAATGACAATAAATGTTGAGGAGTTGGTTAAGAAGAAGACATTTTGAAAGTAAAAGTTCGGTTTAGTTTCCGGCCGGAACCAAGCTTAGTTCCGGCGGACCGGAACTTCAAAATTCGAGGGGTTCTTCTTCGCGGAAAGCCTGGTTTCCGGTACATCCTAATATATATTTATATATATATTATAATATATATATATATATAGTATAGTATATATATATATTATATATATATAACATATATATATATATATAATATATATAATAGTTTTAACCGTGGTGACTGAAAAAAAATGTCATCGTGTGGAAAGTTCTTGTGGGGGTGAAAATCTAGGGGGGGTGGCCATGGCCCTACCTGCCCCATAACGGTGCCTATATATATATTATATATATATATATATATATATATATATGATATATATATATATATATATATATATATATATATATATATATATATATATATATATATATATATATAATATATATATATATATAAAATATTTTTTTTTTACATTACATAATATTTTGCAATATATTTTTTTTTAATTACATACAATTTTTTAATATAATAAAATTGTTGATAATCACAGAAAAGATTGCAATATCGACAAATAATAAATATCAATGTACCATTAAGTAGAAACACATTTCGACAGTTATTCTTCATCCTAGAAGTGGTTTTTAGTAGCGTTATTTTTCATATTTTTATTGAAAATGTACATTTAAAATGTTAATGAATCTCTAAAAAACACTTCAAAGAATTTTTTGATACCATTTTTGTAAATTAAAAGTTTATAGTTTTATTACAATAGGTCGTAATACTTTCTCACATTAGCTACCTAATTACCATTATGCTATAAAGGAATAATTATTGTTATTAATTATTCTCCTTGTCAGTATATAGAATTCCTTATTTCAGTTTTCTATTTCTTATTTTCATTTCCAGATATTCATAATAAGTGTAGTATATTGAAAATGATTTAGTAATTTAAATCTAACATCATGAAGAGAAGTCGTAATATTAAGTTACCAAATAATGAAGAAAAAAGTTGATAAAAATGCTTTAAGTGAATCATGCTGTATGATGAATATTTCAAAGACATTAACCAACATTGAGGGGAATACTTTGTCTAGCAGTTTTTCTGATGATAACAAAATAACTTTACAAAATCCATTAACTCCTCCACAGTCAGTAATTAGTTCTCCCAATAATAAAATCAAGTTAGAACAAGAAATTTCACCAACTGTATCAGATGCAGGAGAAGATTCTAATAGCCATGGAAAATCTCCTCCACTATCAAGTTTGGGTCCAGGAGCAGAAATAAAAGGGAAAATATGTCATCCTATACCAAGTAGCAGTAAGTTAGAAGAGTCTGAATGCGCAGAAGAAGGAAGTGGGAACTTTGGAACTTCCGGTGGAAGACTAGCTTTCTTTAAAGGTAAATATTCTGACTATTTTTTTTACAGAATTGAATATTGGTTTATAATAAAAAATCTCAATAATATATGAGTATAAATCAAAATTGTAAATTTTAACCTGCAGGTGATTTTCATTTCATTTTTTCATGTTTATATTTTTAAAAAAAGTTATATTAGGATTCTTAAAAGAACAAACATTGTTTATTATTAGCAACTTAGATATTTTTCAATTGGCAATACCAAGGTGGAAGAAGTTAGAAAAAGTATAATTAAAATAGATACAGGTTCTGGAGCTACAGCTCATTTATTTCATGTAAATTTGATATTTTGTATATACTTCTTATCTCAGATTTACCATCCTGTATTTCTTGCTCATTTTGCTTAAGATATTTATTGGAGTATATAATTCATATTTATTGATTATCACATTAACTGACTACGTCCTCACTTCAGTTTTGTTTTCCAGTTGTTCCACAAATTTCATAAATATACTTTGAGTTTGAACTTTTGGATTACTTGACCCTCTTTTGTCAGAATTTTAATATCAGACATTGGCTAATCCCGAGTGCTTTCGTGAAAAAAAGTACCTATATTGCTCTTTTAGACTACCTCATTAATAATAAATTCTCATGGTTTTTATATTTACTAAAGGTATAAAAAGGAAAAAATTTTAGTGATTTATTTTTTAAAATATTAATTAGTAGAATAATTTTAATAATTCAATATATGGTTTATACTTTATATACATATTTGAAAGTTGAAATCTTTTCAACTACACACCGTGTAGGCCTATGTTGTTTCCACCAGAGTTAGAGAGAAGCCAAATCATTTGTAAAATTAATGGCTGATACATGGTGTTTGAAAGCATGTGTGTAAAGTAAAAGCAAGTGGAGAAAATAGAAAAAGAAAGTGTACCAGACTTTACTAGTGGTGTACATGTAAGAATGAGCTTAGCTGTTAAGTCCAGGGAGCGAGAGTTAGACACAGAAAGGATGAGACTATGTGGAAAGATGAGTCAAGTTAGTCCTCAAAGAAGGAGGTATATGACCCAAGAGGGTTCAGAAAAGTAATGTCAATTGTGATAAAGATAATATAAGGAGAGAGATGTAATATTTCAATGGCCAGAAAGAGATTGAAGAGCTATTGGGAGTAGGGGAGTTGATAATTTGGAAGGTCCTTGACTTCATCTTATCAAGAAAAGCTAAATGAGTGGAACCACTTCAGATATGCGATGCACACTCTATACAAGTGCAAATGATGCCCCTATGCAGAGTAAGCAACTTTGGGGGTTAGAAGCTCTTAAGGTGCCTCAAAACACCCAACCCCTTTGAAATTGTTTAGTGAGTGACAATGTGATCGTGAAAAATGAAAAACCAAGAATTTTCAGAACATTAAAAGTTGAGTTTTTTCATTTTTGATGATAGTGTTATTGTTAGTTGTATGGGAGATTGTTTAGTAAAAAGATGAAGGAACTGTGTTTTTGAGGCAATGCAAACTTCTTTTCTTTGCTCAGTTAGAGATATGAGAAAGATCAGAGGTTAATTTCTACAAGATCACCCTCCTAGTATTAACAATTTGCTGTTGACTGGGGCTATTTTCATTTTCAAATTGAAATGAATAATAAAGATGGAGTCGTCAGCTTAAGGGATGGATAGGTGATGGTAACAGAAAAGTGAAAAGTAGAAAAAATTGTGATAGAACAGAACCTTGAGGAACACCACTATTGAAAGATCTTAAGGATGAATGCCTCTTCCTTGAAAAGTGCTCTGCTTGTGAGTGGTGGTTACCTGTAAAATAAAAATAAAAAAGTCTACATCAGCTTCTATAGAATGACTTCAATGGAAATCAGAGAGAAGGATAATTTGCCAAAGAAAGACTTTTAGAAATTAAAGCTTTGTGCCAGACTCTATCAAAACAATTCAGTATTTCTCACCACATAGCAAAAAGATTCACTGAAATGCTAAATAGCTGAGACGAGGAGTCAGAGAAGGGGAAGATCACCAGTCAAACTTTCCTTATGAAAGCCACACTGGTGATCTGAGATAAGATTAGAAGATTTAAGTTGTTTCCAAACCTTCCCATTAAGGATAGATGCAAAATAGATAGAACAGAAATTAATACGTTAGGACAATAGCATGTTGAATGAGTACACGCTTCTAGTAAGAAGGAAAAATTGAAATTGACAGGCAGAGATGAATCAGCTTACCAAGGTAGGATGCAAGCTTAGAACACCAAGGAAGAAGAAGAAACCGTCAGGACCGTATGCCTTTGTAGTGTTAAGCTCAGAAAGGACAGAAGTAACATCTTTTTATAAGATATTATTGTTTGACATAAATGAGATGGAATAGCTCCAAAATCATTTAGAGTAGAATTAGAGGCAATGATTTGAGCAAATTTATCTTTAGCAGAATGTAAGATAACAGTGGTGCTATTAGGAGAATCAAGAAGAGGGGAAAAAGGAAGGAACAAAGTTAGAGTTAACAATTTTGCAAAATGGCAGAAAGAACGTAAGGTATAACCAGAAAGATTGTTGCTATTTCTACTTCAAGTTTTTAGTAGATTTTGGGCAATTTCAGGATGAATGTAAGAAGCATGGATTTCTAGAGTTTTAAGACTTTAATAATTTCTGAAGGTAGCGACCCTGCAGCAAATAGCACAAGAACAAGCAGAGTTAAATCAAGGTTTATTAGTTTTATTTGAAGAGAAAGTAAATCTAATTTACAACTTATAGTGAGAGAGAATCACATATAAAATGCGATCTGAACACTCCAAGGGATCCCCCCCCCCCACCACCAAAACTTATCATTTCAAGAGAAATCAAAGAAGTTTGCCCTCAAATGTGGTTAGTTAGCAGCACCAAAGTACCAAAAGCGTCTCCTCACTGATGGCGAAGGCCTTTCCTGTGAATAACCTGAAGAGATAGTGCAGGATACAAAGATTGGAAGGTGATTGGAGAAACTCAAGAGATAGAAAGAGTTTGACGGTGTTAGGAAGGATTGGAAGATAAGAGAAGATATATGTTTTGTTCATCTCAAAGGTGATTATGGATATGAACAGGGAGTTGCTCCAACTGCTGAAGGTTGTTCTGAATAGAGAAATGGTAGACAAGCTCTCAAATAAGGGTACTGAAGGGATGGTAAGGTGGTGGCTTTCCTTTTGACATGTCATGCCCTTCAACTCAACTGTCCATTTTCTGTGCATGTTGCGCACCCTACCCCACATCTAGTGGGAAAACAAGGGAGAATAAAAAAAAAATTATATATACCGTATATATGAAAACTTTGTCACCCCCCTGCATCCCTCCTGTGAGAAGCAGACATAATCAATGTTTTGTGGAATAATAGCAGGCCAGACCAGTGAAGAAATTGAGTAGTTGCGGCTAATGCCTGTCATAGTTGAATAATCTAGTAGATGTCTGCCTTGTGGCGTCCAGAGCTTGGGTGAAACATCTTTGGCAGTGGGGAAAGGGTACTTTTTTTTTATTTTAACTTTATATTTTTGAAGGGAGGGGTGGTGTCCAGAGGAAAGATGGGTTAACATTTCAAGAGTTTACGGTCTGAGGTTTGTTTTATAAGGGATATTTTTGGTGATCATGTCTGGAGTATAGTGTTGTTTGGTTATGCATAGATTGCTCTTTGGAGTATTTTAGTATGCATGTGTTTAGAAATGGGAGTATTTGGGAAGAGGAAGGGTGTTGTAAATGTTTGAGTAGTATGATGCTAGTTTAGTGTTTTCCTGGTTGTGAGGGTTGTGGAAATGTTTGATGTAGAGGGTGATCTATATATATAAAGAGCGATTTATTGTATGTACCGTAATTGACAGCCAATCATTTCAAGGTGGGCTTTAAATGGAAAGAATTTTTGTTTGAAGGATGGATGTGGTGGGAAGGCAGCCTATTATTATCCTTTATGCTTTGTTTTGAATGATACCTAATTTTTTATTATTAGATTGTGATATTACTGGGCTCGACCAAGTGATTCTTAATTTAGGTGAGGGTGAATATATTGTCCGTAGACTATTGCAAGAGTTTTTCTGTTGGACAAAATTTGTTCCAGTCAGTGCTTTCACTGCATTTAGTTTATATGTAGCTCGAGGTGATATTGTTAATGTGTGAGGTAAATGTCATGTGGATATCGAAGGTAAGACCTAAGATGGTGAATGGTTTGTTCAGGGGGAGTCTATATTATTTATAAGGTGTATATATATATTGCTGGGTGGGTGTTACATACTTTTTCTGTCCGGGATGAGTAGCATAATAATGTATTCTATTTGCTGTAGTCATTGTTGTAGTTGGTTTATGTATTATTGTTGTTCGTGAGATGCGATATTTATAGATGGTCTTTGTACAGTGATTGTTTGGTCACTTGCATTGATTTTTATGGAGGGAGATGTGGAATTATGAAAATTGTGCATGAAAAGGTTGAAAAGTATGGGTGAGAGAATGGCTCCATAGCGTACTCTATTGCATAATTTATATGAATGGCAGGACTGTTGACTCTGGCTGTGTGACCAGAAAAGAAGTTTGCATTTTTTTTTTTTTTTTGCCTTTAATGGATTGATTTGCATTTAGAATTTTGTCTATTAAGAGGTGATGGCAGACTGTATTGAATGCCTTTTTGATATGTATTGCTACAAGGAGGGTGCGGAAGGAAGGGGGAGTTTGGTTCAGTGAGGAGTGTGATGGTAGGGCATTTTTGTCAAGCCATTTAGTGAGTCTAGAACTCGTAGGATTGAGTTAGTTTGTTAGAAAGCTGGAAGATCCTGAGAAAAGGATTAATTTTTGAAATACTTTGGATATTGTGGAGTATAGGGATATGGGTCTGTACGAAGCAGGATTATTTGTGTGTGTGTGTACGTGTTTACAAATAGATATAGAGTGTTGTTCTGTCATAACATGAAATATTTGTGTTAGGACTGCAATTGTGATTGGTCCCAAGAGTTTGAGGTGAATATTGAGGTGAATTTTTGAAGTTTTTAATGATAAGTATTTCTAGGGGACTGAATGGTGGTCATTCTTTGTAGGCTATTTTTTTAAGCTGTTTGATTGTTTGTCTCATTTGTGGATTTGTGACTGATTTTTGAAAAGTGTGACAAGAATATTGCATCAGGTTTTAAAGTTGGGTATTTTGTTTTCTTTGCCAGATGGCTTTGAGGGTTATGGTGGTTGAGTGTGTGAAGTGGGATTTTTTTAATAGTATGGTATATTTTTGTGGTATTGGTTTTGTTACTTAGTGATTGAGTATATTGTTGCCAGTTTTTGTTTCTTGGTTGTTTATTCTATTTTTGAGGTATGTGATTTGGTTTATTTGGTGTTGGTTCGGTTGTCTATTTTGCATTTTATAAATGTATTTTTGTTTGACAAGGGTGTCAATTTCTGGAGAAAAATTGTGGTTAAAGTGCTTGCAATGGCCATATGGGATAAAACTTTATAGATGCCTTTTCTATAATTACATTAAGATGTTATGTTGCTTTGGTGAGAGAGGCAAAACCCACTGTTTGAAAGGAGTAAAGATTTTGTTTTGTAAAGTCTTTAAATGCTTGCCAGTTTGCTTTTTTTTTGTAATTGATATGTTTATTAAAGGATGTTTATGTTTTGTATTGTGATTAGTATTGGGATGTGATTTGAGGAGATTTCGTGAAATGTTTACCATATTTGTAGTGACTTAGATTTGGGGGAAGCAGAAAGAGATATCTGGGGATGTAGTGTTCTGGTTATGTTGTAAAGGTCTATGAGTCAGTTGATTTTGGTTATTTAGGATACAAAGTGTGGGTAGGTTATAAATGAGTGCATCACTTGTATGGGTGTGTGTTGAGCCATGCATGAGATATATATATATATATATATTATATATATATATGTATTATATTATATATAATATATATATATATGATATATATAGTATATATGTATAATATATATATATATTATATATTTTATATATTATTATATATATATATATATATATATTTTTTTTTTTTTTTTATTTATTTATTTATTTATTTTTTATTTTTTTATTTATTTATTTATTTATTTTATTTATTTATTATTATTATTATTATTATTATTATTATTATTATTATTATTATTATTATTATTATTATTATTATTATTATTATTATTATTATTATTATATTATTATATTTTTAAAAAATAGTACATTTTTAGAAATCTTGTGGATACTGATTTTCTTAATGATTTTCAATATTGAATTTTTTTTTTCCATATTGTAGAAGGGAAGTTGCTTCTAGAGTTGTCACATAGAAGCGAACAAGGGTCATGGGTCCAAGTTAAAAGTAAAACTTATTGGCCTCCTCCTTCAACCACAACTTCCACTACTATCCAACACCCTTTGAGGCATGACACGCCTACTACTCATTCAGGTAAAGTTTGTTCTGGATATATTATTTGGATGTTTGCTTTTGTTACAAATTATCTAATTGAAATAAAAGGGTGTTTGGGTGTTTATAATCTGTCTATTATTTTATCATTAATGATTTAAAAAAAAAAAAAAACTTTTCTTCATATATAATTCACTCTTTCCTTGAGTTTTTCCCATGAATTTCTATTTGCTTGCTGTGCATAAAGTGGGGATAAACCCGGTCATCGGAGAAATAGTGTGGGCTTCTTTATATCTTCTTCTTCATCTACCTTTTCCTCCCCAAGACTGGGGGTAAGGTGCGTTACATGCATCAGAAAAGAAAAACAGTAGAAGAACATGACAAAAGTCGAAAAGAAAGCCCACCCTTACCGCCCCCTCTGTACCATTAATTCGTAAGAACTCGTCGCAATCAGAAAATCCACCCTAGAGCTTCACGGGACCGCGACGGACCCCCACTATGGTAAATCGTCAATGTAAGGGTTCATTCCTTGGCCCAGGTGGGCCACAACCATACCCCCTCACAAAACCACGCCATTCTCTCCTATTATGCACCTTTATTTTCGCCTCTGCCAAACTCTCATTTCTCTCCTTCAGACACTCGGTTGCTGACTCAATCCACTTTTTCTTCGGTCTCCCAGCCGGACGGTTCACAACAACACTCCGCCATCTTAATACAGTCATTTAATATCTCATTCATGCCTTTCCACATGACCAAAAACCCATCTTAACATACTTTTCATTTATTCTCTCGTTTACCCCTTTCCTTTCACATCACACAATCTCCTAATACGTTCATTGTCCCTCATTTTATCAATTCTTCCATCACACACACTAGCACGCCCCTAAGATTGTCCATCTGAAAACAACATTGAACTTTAGATCTTATACTGGTCTATTCTAGGAACACAGTCTCACTAGCTATAGCAATAAGCACATGGTAACAACATACCCTCGATGCAAAAGCTCTGCGGCACTCAAGAACTTTAGTGCGCTTTACATTCACAACGATTTAAATGCACTCAGCCACCATTCCTGGGGCCATTCAACAATAACTTTCCGTACTACGTTTAGCATCATCTGTTTCCCTTCTCATCCAACATATAACCCTAAAATGTATTAAAACTCCGGACTACTTGGTGTCCACGCTGCTCACCATCTACATAACTTCACACTGAGGACTGTCGTCACTCACAACCAATAGCCTTACTCTTGGCTACGTTTACTTTCAAACCCCTCCTTTTACAACACAATAGCCAAATTCTCTCTCTACCAATCCTCATAAAGCTCTCTTCAGATTCGCTCACACAAAACCAAATCATCGCGCATATAATTATAATTAGGGTAGAGTGGCACCCTGCCACTCATCTCGCTCTCTAGTCATTCTAACACCGGGACTTTTTGGCACGTGGGCCCATCTCTAATTCTTTCATAACGCCCATCCATATACAAATTGAATAACCAAGGGAGACATAACACATGGCGATACCTTGGCTCACTCCGCTATTAATACTAAACAATCACTTTTGAACCACCCATTTATTCTTACACACGCCTCACTAATCGTCATACATATTTTTTTGATTCCCATTTTGCATTGAGCCTATAGCGAACACCATATATCATTGACACCGTGCCATAGAGCTTCCCTATTAACCCTATCATACGCGCTGTTGCAAAATCCATAAAACCTTAAATGCAATTCATTCTTTCTTCTTCTTCCTCATTTTCCTCAAATCAATTTGCTCTCAACTGGTAAAGTTTTGATCACAGCGTTTCCCTACCGACTCCTAAACGGCACCCTTGTCTTCCAACCAAATCGGTCCTTCAGTCAACTCGAGCGCAACGTCTTTCGGAGACTAAAATAAACCAGCATATAATCTTCACCCATGATAGCTTCCCTACACAACGCTCAAATAAACTAATTCCCCTACATTTTCCCCTTATCTCGTCCCTTACATCCCTAAACCTTTATATAGAGTGGTAGCTATTACGTTGGCTCTCAACTCCATAATCCTTCAGAACCGCATAACATACCTCTCCATAAATGCTTTTATTGACAGCCCAACTTCAAAATCTAACATCAATGCACCATCTCGCCTCCGTTCTTTTATCATTTTTCAAAAGTAATTTCATCTATACTGCAGATTTACCCCATTCATGCAAGCTTTTTCAACTTCTACGCCCCCCATTACCCCTCCTCCTTGCTAAATTCGACCTATCCCCAAAATGCCTATGTTCATATATAATATGGATGATATATATATATAGTAATAAATATATAATATATATTTAGTATATATGATATATATAATAGTATATATGATTATATATATATTATATTATATATAATATACTGTATATATGATATATATATATAATATATATATTCTAATGGTTTAATTTTTAAGTTTCGGAAGATCAAGGTGATTAAATAAATAATCTTCTATGTCTTTTCTGAGGGGGATAACGTTGAAGAGAGACGGCGGCGGGGTGGGGGGTGGTGGCGCGATTTGTTTGGGTAATCTGAATGATGTTCTGGCTGGGGTGGAGTGAGTACGAGCTTCAGATTGATAGTTTGGGGGGAGCCTGAATGGTTGGATAGGTGATAAAAAAATGGGAATGGTATACCACAGAGTTGGGTTTTGGAGGTTGAACGGGAAAATAGAGAAATGGTAGTAGAAGGGTGATTGATTTCTGTGATGGAGAGAGGTATTTGTAAGTAATGACTTTCTTTAAACACAAGAGTAATCCTAAGTATACTTGAGAGTTGTGGTAGGTAGAGAGATGGTATCGAAGATAGGGAAGTGAAAAGTATGGAGTTTTAAATATTTTGTGTGTGTGAAGAAGGAGATGTTTGAAGGTAGTTGTGTTGGGATGTTTAAGATCAGTTAGGTAGTTTAGGGAAGTGGGGGGATTGGGATTGCGGTGGGAATCATTAGTGGGGATGTTGTTCTAAAATTTGTAAAGAATTAAGGGTTTAGGTGGGTGTGGTGGGGGAGCTATTGGATTGGAGAGGAGGTTGATACGCGGAAAGAAGGAAGTAGGAAAATGAAGAGTGACGAAGTTAAGTGAGCAGCAAATAAGGATAAGGTAATGTAAGAAGCGCTTCAGGCTAGTAAAACCCAGTTGAGATGGTTGAACAAGTTGATTTTTAGTACTGGAACAAATGCTGGGGGCAAATGAAGGAAGCATATGTTAGTAGTAGTGCAAAGGGAGTATGTGGATGTGTGCTAAAGTAGGAAGTAAGGAAATGTTTAACAGTGAACGATGGTGAAATGAGGTGATGAAAGCGGTTAAGGTAAAAAAGAAAGCGTGGTTGAATGTACTAAAAGCAAATGTGAAGTTTCAAAAGAAAGATGCTTGGAATTATAGTATAAGGAAGGAAAAAAAAGAAAATTCTCTTAAAAGGTGTATACGTAGGAAAAAAAGAGGTAAAATGAACAGTTTGGGAAAGAATGATGAAATGAGACTTACAAGGGAATAATAAACTCTCCTGGAAGGAAGCGCGAAAAGGTTAAGAATGAGAATAAAGGGAAATCTGCTTAGAAAATAATGAATAGGGATGGTAGCTTTCGTAACTGATGAAAGGGGTGTGAGAGGAGTGTGGAAAAGAACACTTTGAAACACTTCGAGAATCTAGCACAATATTAACAGTAATGAGAGAGATGATGAGTGAATGTGTGTGGGTTTGATGGTGCAAGAAGGATAGATATAAATTTTTTTGGGGGAAATGATTTGAGTTATTAGTGAAGGAGGAGGTAATGGGTTAAAGAAAAAATAGGTTGAAGAATGGGTAAAAAATCTGCAGGTATAGATGAAAATTTAAACTGGTGAAATGATCAAGGAACGGAGGCGAGATGGTGATTGATTGGATTTGGAAAGTTGTGTAATAAAGCGTTTATAAGAGGGTGGGTATGGTTCCAAGGGAATGGAGGAGAGCGGTATAGTACCCTTATATAAGGGTAAAAGGGGATAGAAAAGGGAACCTGTAGAAATTATAGGGAAAAGTTTATTTGAGTGTTGTAGGAAGGTATATGCTGGTATTTTGGTCCGAAGAGTATGTTGAGTGACTGAAGGATGGATTGTGAAGAACAAGGTGCGTTTAAGGAGTGTTAGAGGATGTGTGTGGATCAAATGCTTTACATTGGACAGGAAGGGCTCGAATGATTACTTTGAGAAAATGAGGGAAGAAGAAGAAATTATATTTGGTATTCAGGGGTTTTATGTGTTTACTTAATGATGCGGAGGAATTTTTATAGAGTTAATTAGGCGGAGGTTTAATGGCAGGGTGTTAGTGATTATATGGTGTTGGTTGGTAAGCTCTGTCTGAATGGAATCAAAAGTAATGTATGACGATAGGAAGGCGTGTGTAAGAATAAATGGTGTCCAATTGGTGATTGGTTTAGGATTAATTAGGCGGGAGTAAAGAAACCGGGTTTCCTCTGTTTAAATGTCTCTGCTTGGTTATTCAACAATTTGTAATATGGGTATGGGGTTATGAAAGAATTCGAGGTGGGGGAGGCAGGAAATAATGGTGTTTGAATGGTGGAGAATGGAGATGAATGGAGGTTGCCCTACCTATTATATCGCCGGATCGAATTTTGGTTCTGTGTGGCGAAATCTGAAAAGAGTTTTTTGAGGGATTTGGTAGAGAGATTTTGGCAAGGGGTGTGTAAAGGAGGGGCGTTGAAAGTAACTGGATAAATGAGAGGTTATATGCTGTTGGTTATTGCGGAGTTGAGGACACTCCTCAGTGTGATGTTATGTTAGATTGGTGAGGCAGTCTGGAACGAACGTGGTCTTGAGGAGCTTTTGAAATATATAGTGTGGGTATATGTTGGATGAGAAGGGAACGGACGATAAAGAGAGTGTAGTAAAAAGGAAATATAAAAGTTCATACAAAGAAGAAGTTCTGCATATTACAGGGTTCACACTTTCTGGAAAGGCAGGAAAAAATCCAGGGGAAAAAAAAAAAAAAAAAATTGGTAGGGGAAATATGTAAACGTTTTAAAAATATGCTGAACCTAATGAAACATTCCAGCCAAAAAAAAAAATCATGAAAAGTCAGAGGAAATTTTAAAAAGTTCAAACATATGAAACGAATGATGATACATGACCACATCGTTACATAATTTTTGAATAGATATTTTTTTTTTTCCTTACTTGTATAATTGTGGATTGTGGAATAAGAGATGTATTTTTGATAAGTGAATGAGAAAGGATGGGCACGAGGTGAATGACATTCCATAAATCTCTTTCTATCCTGTTTCTTTCGTCTTTCTTTTTATTTTTAGTTCAGCTATATTACTACTATTTCGTTCCTAATTTCTGTTCAGTAGAATTGTTTCCAAGTTCAATTTCCTTATTTCCGATTGAAAAAAAGTTGATTGGTGGTATAAAGGTGGAATGTGGTTTTCAAGTTGGAGACATACGAAAATTCTGTTTTATCTTTTTTTTTTAGGGAATTAATTACTTTTTTGAGAGTGTTTTTTTTTGTTTTGAGGTTTGACGAAGGGATTTTTGATTTGTTTGTGCAGTTGAAGGTATTTATAAAATTTTTTTAATAAAGATGACTTCAAGCAATAAGAAAGGAAAACTTAACTTTAACGGGACCAGTGGGTTGGAACAGTCAAACTGACCTTGGGTTACATTTTGTTCAGCAGATTTACAGAATGTCCTCGGTACTTAAATATTATGGAAAGATTTTATTTTCCCTTAAGTCCATCGTAAAAATGCCTGCCTACAAAACCCAACAACTAAGCTTTTTGGCAATTAGATTTACATGACTAAAACTTGGAATGCCAGACTGTGCAACATATCAAACATGACAGAAAAAGATATTTAGAAGAATATCCTCTGAAGTACAAGGCCTGCTCCAATGGGCTCTCACATCATTGGATCCTAGTATATGTTTCTTCATCCAGCACAGAACAAGGGAAAAAACAAAGATTGTTTATTGGCTAAGAGTGCAAATGTTATTAACATAAGAAATCAAAGAGCAGAATATTTAAGGAAGGAGAAAAAGCACTAATACTACTTCTACTTTGCAGTGAAGCTCATTCTTCTTTTCCCTTGAATTAAAATTCAAAATATATTTTTTGGATGGTGATTGTCCCTCTAAGTATGAGTTGATTTGAGTTTTTTTTTTTGTTTTTTCGTTCTTCTATAGCACGCTGAAGAGATCTGTTGATGGGCGGAATGTTGTGAGGCAGGGTGTTGGGTATTATTAAAGTTAGTGGACTGATCATTTTGCGGCATGAGAAATTGCGACAGTGAAGAGGGTTTCTAATGTCTATTAAATTAAAGGCAATTTTATAGTGGGAGAATCTGTTACAAAGAATCATATGGGTCTGGGTATTTTCTCCGAAGAACAGTGCAGACTGAGATTCTAGATAGTTAACAAGATGTCTCATGAAAGTTATTCATTCAAGAGTTCCTATCTGAACTCAAAAAAAATGTTGACAAAGTGTAAAGTTGAGCCTGCCCATAGGAGATATGAAGACCATCTCAAAGAGTCAAAACAGACAGGAAAAAAAAAAAGAAGAAGATAAATAAGGTTGAAAAAAGAAATAATTATCCATGACAGTATGCAAATAAAACTTGAAAACAGCAGAGAATGATGTTAAAAAACTGAAAATAAGGCTTCCAGAAGGAAGAGGCTATAAAATCAAAAATTCAAAAAATGCTTGAGAAGAAAAAGTTTAATCTTTAAATCTTCACCCATTTTAGAACTTTTGTGATTACAGGGGACGCTATTCACCCTAGCTATTAAATGTAGCTTTTATTTATTATTTTTCTTTTGTATAAATAAAACTGTTTCTTTGAAAAAAAATAAATAAAAGGAGTATGTTTGGCCGGCTATGGGTAAGGTATAGGCTTATTACTAAAAAAAAAAAAATATTTTTTAAATTATTCCATGAAATTATGTAAAACTGTTGAAAGTAGAGTTTTCAATAAATTTAATTGTATGAACTGAGTAAATAGAGCTGCAATAATAATTAATAGATTATTTTATACACCAAAATAACGAACACGCTGGTCAAACAAAAGATTTTGGCAGAATATGTGGTCAGGGAAAGTCAGGGAAATTCAAAAAAAAAAATTCAAAATTTTAGGTCGAAAGTGAATATTTGCTCGTGAAAGTAAGGGACTGAAGTCTTGAGAAGTGTGCTAGGGTCTTACATGAAGGGGTATGTTGTTTGTTACCTGTGTTATAGTATAGTAAGGTGAGACTATTGGTTCTGGAATAAGAAGTTGATAACGTGGGGATCTATAAGTTCAATGTGTTCAGGAATGGGACAATCTTATGAGGTGTGCTAAGTTGATGAAAGATATTGATAAAGATGAGGAATTGAACTTATAGAGAGGAGTGGGTGTGTGTATGAAGAAATGGGGATAATGAGTAGAAATAAAGTGAAAGTATGTTGAGGTGTATGTGGTTTTAGGGGGGTGTGCTATATGAAGGAATCGAAGTGGATGTCGGTGGTTAAGCGGTATGTTATGCGTGGTTGGCGAGTGTTGTTGGGAAACCTGACCGGCTGGGAGTACCGCGAAGAGAAAAGAAAGTGGATTGGGTCAGTAACGGAATGGATGAAAGGAAACGAAGAAGTGAAGTTTTGGTAGGGCGAGAAAGAAAAAGGTGTATAACAGAACAGGAGTGGAATGGCGGGGGATTGTGAGGGGGGGTATGGGTTGTGCCCACCTGGGCCAAGAAGGGATGAACCCTACATATTGACGATCTATCATAGTGAGGGTCCATCGCTGTTCCCATGAAGCTTTAGGGGAGGATTTTCTGTCTGTGTCGCGACTGAGTTTCTCAAACCTAAATTAATGGTGCTGAGGGGGCGGGGTAAGGATTGGGCTTTGCCTGTTTTTTTTCCGGACTTATATGGCCGTATTGTTCTTCTACGCTGGGTTTGGCTCTTGTTCCGTATGGCCTCGTTACGCACCTTAATCCCATTCTTGGGAAATATATTGGTTATATTTAAAGAATGGAAAGGAATATTATTTATTATGTATATATATAATATCTTTATATATACTATATATATATAATTATATAGAGTTATTATATATATATATATATATAATAATCTATATATATTATATATATATATATATAGTATAGTATAATATAGTAATAATATATATATATATAATATATATATATATATATATAATTTCTTAATAGATTGATCATTGTCTTTATAGAATATTAGTTTGTTTTAAATACCTACTTTCTTTCTTATTCAAATATTTTAAGTGTCTTTATTTCTTTACAGATGACTGTTCTTCAGTAAATTCATCCCCATGGTATACTACAGATCATATCAGAAAGCAAAGTGGCCCAAGTTCTAAAAGTAAAGTTTTGATATCATCTGATCATTTATTTTATGTAAAGAATACTCCATTTATTAAGTCCTTAAGACGAAAAGTTAGGCTCAGAAGGAATCCTTATTATAGGATAATAGGACCTATAAATAGTGTGAAATCAGAACCAGAAAGTTATATTGGTGAGCATTGTTTTGCTACAAAAGACATAAAATATTTGGATAGGAAAAGGAGATTGGAAAAAAGGATTTGTGAAATTGGAAAAAAGGTCGATCTCAGACTCAATGAAAATTTATCAATTCGTTCATTATTTGAATATGTTGAAAACAACAACAGCAATAGCAGTTGTGAGAGTCTCGACCCAAATTTTGTAACTCCAAGGAAACGTTATTTAAGAACGTTGGAAGCAGATGTAGATACCCATATTAGAAAAAAAGTTCATTCGTCTAATATGAGCCCTGCTTCATCATCTCATCTTAAACACTGTGATAGACTCTCTTCCTCCCCTTTGTTACATGTTCCTCATAAAAGTGCCATTAGCTCACAAAACTCTTCTTCCTATAGTATCGATTCTTTGTTGAGCAACGAGCCTTCCGAGAAGAAAAATGAATCTTTTTTAAGGAACCTTTTAAAATCGGACAAAAGTCGTTCATCACCCCATGCCAGACATAATACATCGAAAGAGCATAGTATTGTTATTGATGGCTTTAATCATATGAAAGTAGAAAGAAGAGGAAGTCCATATTTTAAAGAGAGGAAAGAGGGAAATAATGAGCACAAAGCACTCTTGCCTGAACGATTTGATTTAAGTTCAAATCTTTCTAGGTTTAATCCCCATTCAAATTTTGGTGGGCTTTATATTAATCCATATTTGGATCCAACCTATATGATGCTTCATTCGTTATCATCTGCTCCTCCTTTTTTACCAAATGTTACTCAACCTAATGACATGGCTGTGGCAGTTGCAGCCGCGGCCGCTGCTGCCTATCCTTTAACTCCATTACACTTATCTTCACTTACTCCTAATAATTTACTTCCTGGAGGAATAGGATCAGCTTATGCACCAGCAACTTCTCTAGCGTCTCAGTTGATAAGATCCCCGACACCAAATCGATCTTCCCCTTTATCCGTCCCACATAGTCCTAGTCCAAAATTGTCTCCAGCGCTTCCCAACGTCAACCTTTCTTCCCAAGTAGGGATTGCAGGTAGTCCCAGAGAAGTTTGGACTCTCTCATCACATCAGAATTCATCACCAATGAAATATCCCAGCACATCATCATCATTATCACCACCTCCTCAAGGTAACTAAAAACACTTTTACATGTTTTATATTTACAATATTTAATTATTTAATATTTTTTGTTAGAAGATTATTTATTTATCTGTATTTCATTTACTTTACAGAGGTGCCTTTAAACTTGACAAAACCTAAACGCAAATGACTTCCTGAACTGTAAGTGCAGAAAGTTGTATAAGTTTATTTATATAACAAGTATAATAATAATATATATATATAAATTATTGAGTAAGGATATCATCATTGATAATTAGAGTATATATTATATATATTATATATAATAAATATATATATATATATTAATAATATATTTAAATATAGTATATATATTACTATATATTATATAATAATAATATATAGTAATATATATATAGTATTATATATATATAATATATATATATATAGATATAAAGAAAATTTTATTTATAGTATTAATATTATTAAAAAAATTTCCCAAATCTGTACATTAAAACTATTGGTGTGTGCAACTTGAAAGTTGTTAAGAATTATCTTGAGAGCAACAGTAAAATTATTTATGAAACTTTTTTTTGAAAGTTGTTCACTTTTTTAACAAGTTTAAGAATATTTCTAACCAGTTTCCCTTCACATTCTCTTAAAATTAATATTCTATTTAAATTTTTACTTATGTGTATTTATTTATTTATTTATTATTTAATTATTATTATTATTATTATTATTATTATTAATAGTGATTCACCGGAGGTTCCTGCCATATATATATATATATATATATATATAATATATAGTATATATATATATTATAGTATATAATATATATATATATATTATATAATTATATATATAATATATATATATAATATTATATAAATATATATATAATTTATTATTATATTTTTTTGTTTCAAAAATAAAATTATAAAAACAAATTTCATAATCAAATAATTATATTATTGAAGCAATAATTGAGGCATTTAATGAAAGATATTTATTTATATGAAATGATTCATACAAGAAATTTTAAAAACTTAAAATATATTTTTTATTTAGTAATATTAAGCAAATATATACAACTATTATTTTCATAGTTATAATAATACTTTATTTATATATATATTAGTATATATATATATAATATATAGGATTATAATATATATATATATATATATATTATAATATTTATATATATATATCTATACCCTATATATATATATAAACTAAGTATAATATATATATATATATTTATATATAATATATATATATATATATATTTAATGTACATTTTTACAATTTTAACAAATGCTCGAGTGTGCTAGGGTTTTGCATGAGGGTATGTTGTTACCTTGGTTAATGTATGGTAGTAAAACTATGGTATGGAATAAGAGGTACAGATTTATGATAAAATCTAAAGGGTGTGTTAGGTGTGTGAGAAGAATTTATAAAATGAGGAATGAAATGTATTTGGGAGTTGGTAGGTGAAAGGCTTAAAAGAGAGAATAAACGAGAGTTCATCGAGATGATTTGGTCATATGGAAAGGATGGATGGTATTCGGTTGGTTAAGCGGATGTATAGTGGTGAGTGTACTGGGAACCGACTTTTTGGGAGACTCAAGAAAACGGATTGAGTCAGTAAAGGAATGAGTGAAGAGGAATGGGAGTTTATATATATTATATATATATAGTAATGCTATATATATAGTAGTATATATATATATATATGTATATATATATATATATATATAAATAATTATTGTATTATATATATCATAAACCTTCTTTATAATATACTTAATAATAATATTATTATATATATATATATACTATATATATATTATATATATATATATATATATATATATAATGGGAATGTAAAAATTAAAGGGAAAAAAATTTTGTTCATCGACTGGAACTTTGAATTTGATTCTTTGATTCTCTGAGCTCTGGCAAAATCACTCTGGTGCATCACTAATTATTATTTTATTATTATTATTTTTATTATTATTGAAGAAAAAAACATGAAAATTTAAGACATGTAATAAAATTGTTCTATTAATTAAAAGAAAAACTGCATTCTTTGTAATTGGGGTGGGAATCTTTATAACTTCGAAGGGGTTTGTTGTTTAATAAAATGGTTTGGGGAACGAGAGGATAACTTGGTAAAGTTTTTTCCAAATTTTAGAGGACCAAAAACTTCATGGCAGGTATTACATTAGTTCGAATGTATCTATCTATTTGTTTTATTGAATATGTTAAATATTATTTTAATATAAAGGCACATCAAACATTTCTTTAAATATCCTTTCTTTGCATTGGCAAAGTAGGCTTATTTTTAGTAAAAACTTTGATCCAGTTATTTTCTGATTAAGTAATTCTTTCTTCTGACTTTCTTATTTCTAAATGTGTTTATATTTTTTTTAGTAAAACTAGCAAACTTCGAATATTTATTTCCATATTCACAATTCAATTTTAGGTTTTATAAAATTATTTTAAAAGTTTAGGTTATCGTTATTGAAAAATAAAAAATGAGTAGCAAAATTTTATTGGCCACTTTTACCATTACTTGTTTGCGTTTCTTCCATTAAGTATCTATCGCGGTTGTAGGACCTATAATAATAATTAATGTAAATGTTCACAATTTCTTTCCCCATTAACAGAATATGTAGCATGAATATCACAATTATGGTAAGCAAAACTATAATTTTACTCTGAAGACTTTCACAAGCAACATGAAGGTTTTCAGGGTAAAATTTGTTATTTTGCTTAACTAAAATTGTTTATATATATATATATATATATATATATATTATAATATTATATATATTAGAGTATATATTAATATATATGAGATATAGCATATATAAATAGTATATAAATAATCATAATATATATATATAATATATAATTTAGAAGTTATATATATATTTATATATATATTTAGTATAATGTAATGTATTATATATATTATAAATTATATATATATATATATATTATATATACCTATATATATATAGATATAGTTATTATATTATATAAAAGGAGAAATATTATATAAATAGGTATAAATAATAGTATAATATATTTATATATATATATTATATATATTTATATATATATATATATTAGGCTAAATTCTTGGGGAAGGAATTTGTAAACACGACTCTACTTCTTCCTTTCCCTTTTCTGAGATACTCTTTCTCCTTTTCAAAATATATATCTCACTCATTTAAATAAATATAAAAAAATTTCTATGAGAATAAAAATATATTTTTGAGAATGAAGATAAATCGGACATCACCCATTTGAAATGTATTATAATACATAGATAATAATATATAATAATAATAATAATAATAATAAAAACTTTATATTTTTCAGAGATCGTTTTTCAATAAAATTATTTATGTTTAGTATATATATATATATATATATATATATTTATATAATATATAAGGTATAAGTATATATATTAATATTATATATAATATATATATTATAAATAGTACCATATATATATATTATATATATATATATATATAATATAATATTATATATATATAGTATATATATATATATATATATATATAATATATATATATGATCTCATTGTTTATATTTGTAAAAAAAATTACAAAATCCATATTTATACGATTCGTTCCAGTTTTTCTTTGTTTGGGGTTTAAATGATTTTTTAATATATATAATATATTATATAAAAATATTATTATATAATATATAGATAGGTATATATATATATATATATATATATAGTAAATATATATATATATGTATATATAATATATATATATTGTTATCTGTAATTGTCTTTTCTTATATGACCTTATTAAGGTGGAAAAGTCTCCGACATTTGTTTATTTAAGTCCTGAAGAAATATAGAACAAAAGAAGTAATAAAAATATTGCTCAGTAGTTATATATAATAATATAGTATATATATATTATATTTATATAGTATTATTATAATAATTATTATAATAATATATATAAATATATATATATATATATATATATATATATATTTATATTTATAATGGGATATTTAGTATATATATATATATAATATATATATATATTATTTGTCGAAAGTGCAATTTATTTCCCCTTTTCTTTGCCCACTTTGTAAGGAATTAAAAGTTAGTTCGGCTATGTAACAAAAATATGGAGAAGCAAGTCCCCCATGAAGCAAGCGAACCCAAATCAATCTTAATCAAAAATCTTTCTTCTATTCACAAATGTAGAATCTTAAAAAATTTGTTTAATCAAGATATTGTATGGAAAAATATCTATTCTAAAGTTCAGATTGGTTTGGATGCGCTTATTATGAAGGGGGTCCTTATTTTCTTAGTTTTTTCTCCTTATGAGTTATTTCTTTGAGGAGTTTTACAGCTTGACTGTAATCCGAACGAACATAGGTTGGCAGTACTTTTGATGTTGAATCAGGAAGCCTTTGTAAGGTGCCTTTTATTAATAGTTTACACTTCCATAACGTGTCTTGTTTATCTAGTTCTATAAAAGGAAGACATTAGTATTTTATAAGATAATAATAATGTCAAAAAAAGCAAAGTTTTTTTTAATTTATTATTGGGCATTTATTTTATTTATTCTATTTATTTCGTTATTTTTTTTTTTTTACTTAAAAATATTTAAAAAAATAGAATTCCATGAGAAAGACTTTCATTATGTGATATATTGTATTATAGCATTTTTAATTTGATAAAGATGAAAAGGCCAATGCATTTATCGTTATGTACAGCATATTGTAAATGTACAAATTTATATAGGTGTATTTTTTTCTAGATTAACATGTATAAATTGTTTATATGTTTTATAATGTGCCAAATACATTTTCTGTAAACTAAAAGTTGTTTATATTTGACCTAAAAACAATTTTCTTATGAATTACTTTTAATAAGCATAATATTTTTAAGTTTAAAAATAAAGACTCTTACTGTTGAAGGAAAAGGGTTTGTATACAAAGTCAGATGTTTTCAAAGATTCTTTTAACATGGCTAATATTTAAATTTTTATTCATCTGATCGATAAAATGTTTAAGTTTCTCAAGTGATTGAAAAATAATTCTGATAAAATGTAGATACATATTCAAAGTTTTTTTTTATGTATGTATTTGATACATATTTCATTGATTTGAAGAAAATTTTAATGTAACATAATCAGCGATTTTGTATAAATTTTTTTAAAACTTTTTGCGAAACTTCAAATGTTTGAAGGACCACTAGATATTTCTTGTATTAGTTAGTTTGCACAATTTTAATGCAGATAAAAGAACGTTTTTTGTAAAACTAGCAAATGAGCAGTCATTCACTTTGGCTAACATTGCAATGTTTTTAAAAATATTTTTACCGTTTTTTTTAAATTGGTATATTATGAACGAAAATCAAGTTTAAAAATATATAAAGTTCGGAGAAAAATAGGATTATAATTTTTAAAAGCCATCTCTGCTGCTGTGGAGGAACGTTGCAGTTAAAAGACAATGATTCACGCAACGGGCCTAGCAAGCTACTCTGGTAAAAAGGAAATGGCAATACTCTAGGAATTTCATTGGAGAAAATTGAATTCAGGAATCTTGTAACAGAAAAAAATTCAATTCGAATACACTAAGGATCTTTTCTCTTATAAAGGTAAAGAAGGGAGTATTACGAAGAGGTATGGGTTGACTTCTGAAAGAGATTATATACGGTTTTCAAAATTGATGGGAGTTTGATTTGGACTTCGGAGACTCTATAATAGTGAAACTGGAGCAGCCAGAATATTCAGCTGACGGACTGTACGGCGAAAGTATGGAACAGGACATATTGTCTGTTCCAGGTGAGAGAGTCGTAGTTAGGTTGTCCGTAGGAAAAGAACGTTCATAGACTTTGGAGGGAATGTACCAGCAGTATCTCAGATGATGAGAGTTTTTAACACCGGGGTTGAGGGAGAGTAAATTGAGGAAATTGTGGGGTCGTTTGTCAAGGAGGTGAGGAAGAAAGATTGATAGACGCGTGGGAGAAAAAAAATTGGATAATAAATGGTTCTTTTCATCATAGAGAGTTGCATATGTGCATAAGATACAGATGGAATTAGATTTCGAGAAATCGATAATGGCTTACAGCGGCCATCGGATAAGACGATCATTTACAATGTTAAAAGTTTTACATGGAATATCTTTTATACTCGGACTACAGGTTGATTGTGGAAAAAATGAAGACTAACTTTGGGAGACAAACTGTGTGTAAAGTATAAACAAAAAATAATTATAAAGCAGAAGAGTTCAAAGAACCACGGATGTGGAACAATTGATTGTTTTGGATTTCCGATTGCAACTATTTTTAGAAACAAGCCACTCTGAAATAGGACTCCTGATTCCAGTAATGAGAATGCTTAACAACAAACAATTTTTGCCAATTCCAAGTTCCCATTCCAATTCCATATCCCTGTAAAGAAAACATAAACGAGGAATATAAATTGTAGATGAACGCAAGGTTGAACTAGCTGGAAGAGCGAGACTTGATCGGAGATGATAATGAAAACTTTGTAGAAAGCAGCTATAGAGATGTTGGCAGATGAATGTATGTGTGGCTGTAGAAAGAGGTAAGGAGAACAAGAACAATAAGACCAAAGATGAAAAGCATAGTAATAGGACTCCTGGAATCGAGAATGGAGTATTTGTAGCCCGAGAATGAAACAGAAGAATAGCTTAAGGAGTACTTGGAAGTACTGGACTGGACATCAGAGGTGGGAATAGGTCCTTGGTGTATGGGCTGGCAAAAGTACTGTTTATAGGAAAGATAAAACCAAATTCAATAATATATATAAAAAAAAACGAACTATAGGGAAATTAACCAAATTACGAAAGATTAACATCATTTAGAATAAAAAGGAAAATCAAGAGAGATTCAGAAGTTTCCGATAGAGTTGCTGGAGAAAGTGATGGGCGAGATAAAACAAAAAAAATGTAAAACTCTTGATAGAAGATGGAATAGAAATGGAGCTGATAGAGAAAGGAGGGGATTTAAGAAAAATTTTGTGTAGGGATATTTTGGCGTTTGTTCAGATTAAAAAGGTATACTTACAAGAAAGTTGTACGAACAAACTGAACCACAGATAGGAACAGCAAGGTTATATACTGGCCATAATCTTCATTTGAAACCTCTCAAAGAAAATATGCGAGTATAATTTTTTTTTCAGTTCTTGTACAAGAGTCGCTACTGTACGCCAGAGAGCGGCTATACTGAGGATAAGCTTCTAAAAAAAATTTGTGTAGGTGTTGAATTGGGGTGATTATTGCGCAGCCAGTTTTTATTCGGAGAGCTGAAATTTGGATTTTTTGAAGTTTTTCTATTTCATATATCTGTGTGTGTGAGGGAGAAAGAATTCCCACAGCGTATGTTCTGAGTATCGTTGGAAGTGACTAAAGGGACAGTAGTGGTAGTTGGGGTGACTACTCCCTACCGCTTGTCTCTTGCTAGGAATGCTTGTGTATACCTCGGACCTGGTCGTGATCGCCGTAAGCGACCTTGTATCTTCTGGCGAAATTGTATGAATCGTCTGGATACTAGGAATGTTAGAGGAATAAATGACGAGAAGAGAAGAGAGGTGATGGATATATTTAGAATGGGTAATTTGATTTGCTTGTTATGACTAAAAGAAAGATGAAAGGAAGCGGTGAAGACGAGTAGTGTGGGGTGAAATGTGCTCGAGCTAAAGTGGAGAAGAATGAGAGGGGGGGGGGGGGGGGGGAGTTGCGATTCTGAAGAGTGACGTGGCACAGAGGAATGGTGGGGGTTTGGCTGAGGGGAGGACTAGTTTCTGAATTTGTTAAACTTTAACTCTGGCAACACTCGCGCTGCCGTGGCTGCATCATGGCGTCTTCGTTTGAGGCATGTTGAGGTATGTTAACTCCTCTGTACGGAACTGAAACATGCCTTGACGGTGAGTATGGTCAAATTGAGTTATGTTCCAAGAATTCTTTTAATGGCTGGATAGCACCCGCTTGATGTAATGGCGCGGCAACAGGTGGCTTTAGGGTTGCAGGAGAAATGAGAATTGTAGGAAAGTGATTTATTTTTGTGAGGAGAGAGGTATGTATGTAGGTAATACATTCTTCTATTAAAATTAAAAGTATTCGTAATTATACTAGAGTTACTGTACGTAGAGAGAGTATCGAAATGAAAAGTATGATTGATTTTGTGATAGTAGAGAAGTTGTTGAAATATGTGGTGGTTGTTAAATCAGCGAGAGGGATGGGAATATCGGATCATTATGTTGTTGTATATAAGATTAAGTGAGTGGGGGCATGGATGGAGGGGAAAGAGATAAGGGAGGAAGTGGAAGAATTAAGAGAGATAGTTATAAGGTTATAAGAAAAAGTATGTGATAGCGCTTACAAATAAATCAATTGAATGTGAACAAGATGAAACCGAACAAATCTGGACGCAAATGAAGGAAGCTTTTGCTGGTAGTGAAAAAGAAGTACGTGGATATGCTAAAGTAGGAAGTAAAAATGTCATTAGTGAGTGGTGGAATGAAGAGGTGATGCAACTGGTTAAAGAAAAAGAGGTGTCAATGTGCTAAAAACAACAAGTATAGATTCAAAAGAGCGTGAAGTGGGAAACATAGTATGATGGCTAAAAGTTCAGAGTAAACCATGCAAATGAACAAGCCAGATATGATGACAGTGGATGTTTATTAAGAGGAATAGAAGCCTTGGAAATAAGCATGCAAGATTAAAAGTGTTAAGGAAATCTTCATAAAATAATTAATAGGGATGGTACTTTCGTAACTTGAAATGGATGTGAGAAGAGTGTGGAGAACACACTAAAACTCGCATAACACTTAGCAGTAATGAAGAGGTGATAGTGAATGTGTGTGGGTTTGATGATGTTAGAAGATATAGGTCTTTTTGGGAAGAGGTAATAGGTAGTGTGAGAAAGTTAAAGAATGGTAAATCTGCAGGTATGGGTGGAATTACTGGCGAAATTATCAAGAATGGAGGCGAGATTGTGATTGGCTGGACACGGAAGTTGTGTAACAAAGCGTTTATGGAGGGTATAGTTACTAAGGATTGGAGGAGAGCAGTAATAATAAGGGTATGGGAAACTATACTGGAATTAGTTTATTGAGTGTTGTAGGAAAGATATATATATACTAGTATTTAAGATGAAGGAGTGCGTCGAGGGACTAATTGGCGAAGAACAAGGTGCATAGAGAAGTGGTAGAGGACGTGTGAATCAAATTTTCACATTGAAAAAAATTATTGAGAAAATGCTGGAAAAGAATTAATTGTATTTAGGTTTTATGGACTTGCAACAATCATATGACAGGATTAATAGGGAAGCTCTGTGGCAGGTGTTATTGTTAGGCTTTTGAATGGAATCAAAAGTATGTATGACGATAATGAAGCATGTGTGAAAATGAATGGTTTAATTGTGGAGTGAAACAGGGATGTGCTTTGTCTCCTTGGTCATTTAATTTGTATATGGGATGGGGTGATGAAAGAATTAGAGGCAAGATGTTACTGGTGGAGAATGGAAGGAAGCGGAGGGCGCCCTACTTATTATACGCGGATGATTTGATTTTGTGTATCGAATCTGAAGAGTTTTAGAGGTTTGGCAGGGTGTGTAAAAGGAGGGGGTTTGAAAGTAAATATAGATAAGAGTAAAGCGATGGGAGTGAGTGAGGAGAGTCCGAGGTGTGAAGTCATGCTAGATGGTGAGCAATTGGAACCAAGTATCCGAGTTTAAATATTGAGGATATATGTTGGATGAAAAGGAAACGGATGATGCAATGTTTAGTAGGAAAGTTGTGAATGATAGGAAGGTGGCTGATGCAACTAAATCCTTAGTGAATACAAGGGGACTAAGTATTGAGTGCGCTAGGTTTTTGCATAAGGGTATGTTGTTACCAGTGTTAAAATATAGTAATGAAACTATGGTGTGAAATAAGAGATATAGATCCAAGGTGCAATCTGTCCAGATGGATAATCTTACGGGCCTGTTAGGTGTGAAGAAATGATAAAATTAGGAATGAACGTGTTACGTTACAGAGTTTTGTTGTTTGAAGAAAGGCGTAACTGAGTGTTTTAAGATGGTTTCGTCATATGGAAATGATGGATGATAGTCGGTTAGTTATGCGGATATATAGTTATATAATGGTGAGGGTGCTAGGAATTGACTGGCTAGGAGACCAAAGAAAAAGTGGATTGAGTCAGTAAAATAATTTCTGAAAGGAATGTGAGTTTGGCAGAGTGGAGAAGAAAGGTGCATAATTAATGAATAGCTGGGTTTTGTGAGAAGGTATGGTTGTGGACCTGGACCAGGGGATGAACCCCACACTGATGATACCACAGTGAGGAACCGTCACGATCTTGTGATGCCCTAGGGTGGATATTTTTGACTGCGACGAGCTCTCACTTAAAGGTATGTAAGGAATGGTTGGGGGAGGGGGTTCTCCTCTTTCGACTTACGTCATTCTCCTTAACTATTCTATTATTTCCGTGAATGTTAAGAACTCTATCCCACATTTAGTGGGAAAAAAGGGAGGATAAAGAAAGAACAAAGTCATATTAAGTATAGTATATTTCGTAGTCAACTGTAGAACATAATCGTACATTTTTGTCATTGGTGAACTAGAAGTGACACCGTCTGTCCACTGTTATATAGTTCTAAGAAAGTTGTAGTATCCACCTTCCACTGAAGTATCCCTGTACCGCACTTTTAAATTGAAATAAGCATTCTCATGTGCCTCCGTCTTAAGAAGTTTGTAGAAATCTTAATAAATTTTAAGTTACGTAAATTTGTCTTTTGCTTAAAACTACAAATATTTTTTTTATATAATTTATTTTGTTTTTGATTTAATAACAATAAAAAATTTTGTGGATACTGTACAGATATGTACAATTATCAGTGATTGAAGTAATTCAAAAAACTAAAATAATTTTTCTAACGTTCTAAACAATATCTTTTCTGAAAAATAAATTTTAATATTGCCGCTATTGCTATAGTATTTTGTAATAGTGTGAGAAAAAAAATGTCCGATATAAATTATTTCAATTATTTGTATATCTCAATCATTAGCTTTAATTAATTTGTAGTATTTATGCATGCATGTGTATGCATATGTCAATTTATACACATGTATATACAGATACTTACATTATTGCTAAAGTTTTAGAACATTGCAGGATATATTTGCTGTAATCGTCGATATTAGTATTAATGAACTTGTGTGTGTGTGTGTGTATGTATATTAGTTTATACGTATGTGTATATTTATTTACCGTAAGCTGTTAATAGTCGTTATTATTATTCCAAGATTTGTTAAATGTTTTAAAATATTACTCACTTCCATCATTTCTCTGACTTCATTTCCTCCCTTTGCATCTTTTCTTCTTAAGCTACCTGCCAGTTCAAAAGGAACAAAAAAACACAAACTTCTCAGGTAAACTGTATGACAGAATATCAATGCCCTGGACAATGAGAACACATTACAAAGAAAGAATTGTTAAGTAATAAATGAATTAATAAGATAAAGGAAAAATAAAATCTCTGCAGATACTCAAGTGTTCGCCTTAACACTGCAACGATATGACCAGATCTATATCTTCTCAGAAAGCTAAAATTTTAACCCAATACTAATGCAAATAAATATAGTCCAAAATGAATATCATTTATTATTTAATCTATTACTTAAATACTGTAACAACTGGTGTAAAGCTTCTTTTTTACCAATCCCACCGATAAAATTCATTTGCAGAGTTATTAACGCTTCCGTTTGTTTCAATTCCAAAGAACATTTCAAAAAACATTCAAGACCTGTCTTAACATTTTTTTCATTCGCTGCAAAAGAATTACTTTCGATAACACTTTCACTAATAGTATCAACAGTTGAATGTTCATCATTATTTTCATTACAATTTGGATGTTCTTTATTATTTTCATTATCATTTAAATTCATATTACCGACACCCAAAAACTGATTATTTGAGAAGTCATTTTCTAAACTTTCTTCGTCCTTGGAATCACTTAACTGTAGTTTTGTTCTCTTTGACGCAGACGTACATTCTTCATTCACCTCATCTTCAATTTTCCTCTTAATGGGGGATTCCAAAGTTTCCTCTTCCGAATCTCTCTCCATAGCTGTAAGAAGAAGAAGAAGAAGAAGAAGAAGAAGAAGAAGAAGAAGAAGAAGAAGAAAGAAGAAGGCATAAATTTTCATGTAGGGTTAAATAAACTATACAAGTTAATTTGAAGAAATAAAAGAACAGCTGAAGAAGAAGAAGCAAATAGAAATGGAAGACGAAAACCATAATCAACAGTACATCGCAAAGCTGAGTCACCACATTGAAAAATACAGAAGATAAAGAAACTTAGAAGATAAAGTAGTATCAAGGAATAATTAAGGTGAAGAAGGAAGAAGATGAAGAACAACAAGTAAAATAGCATGTAGAAGAAGAAGAATGAATAAGAATAAAGATTAAATAAAGAATAAGAAGAAGAAGAAGAAGAAGAAGAAGAAGAAGAAGAAGAAGAAGAAGAGTCAACCGAATAGAAGAAGAAGAAGAAGAAAGAAGAAGAAGAAGAAGAAGAAGAAGAAGAAGAAGAAGAAGAAGAAGAAGAAGAAGAAGAAGAAGAAGAAGAAGAAGAAGAAGAAGAAGAAGAAGAAGAAGCTGTAACGTCAACAACAGAAGATAGATAAGGAATGATTTCAATGAAAGCTGAAGAAGAAGAAGAATAAAGAAGAAGAAGAAGAGAATAATAGAATAAGTTGAAGAAGAAGAAGAAATAAGATGTAGCAAGGAACAAAGCTAATAAAATAAATAAATAGTTAAATATCCAGTGAACAATAGCAATTACGAAACAAAGAAGAATAAGAAGAAGAAGAAGAAGAATAATGAATAATAAAGGGAAGAAGAATATTGAAGAATAATAAAGAATAAAGAGAACGCCTAAGAAATAAGAATAATAAATAAGAAGAAGAATGTAAGAAGAAGAAGAAGAAGAAGAAGAAGAAGAAGAAGAAGAAATAAAGAAGAAGAAGAAGAAGAAGAAAGAAGAAGAACTACTACAGAACTACAGAACACCGACTAGCAAAGACTAAGAAGGAATATATAGACTGTAATATGAAGAAGAAGAAGTGAGAATAACGAATATAAGTAGAAGAAGCAAGAAGAAGAAGAAGAAGAAGAAGAAGAAGAAGAAGAAGAAGAAGAAGAAGAAGAAGAAGAAGAAGAAGAAGTTACAGGAGAATTTTACTCTCCAAAAGTTGGATAAGAAGAATAGGTGAAGAAAAAGAGGTGAAGAAAAAGAAGAAGAAGAAGAAAAAGAAGAAGAAGAAGAAGAAGAAGAAGAAGAAGAAGAAGAAGAAGAAGAAGAAGAAGAAGAAGAAGAAGAAGAAGAAGAAGAAAATAAAAGAACAATTACTTAAAAGAAGAAGAAGAAGAAGAAGAAGAAGAAGAAGAAGAAGAATCTTAATAATAATAATTTAATAATAATTTAATTGTAATACTGAGAATAATAATAATAGACGATTACTAATAAAAATAAAAATAATACATTAATAATAATTTGAATATTTCCTGATGTTTAATTAATGTTCTTGACAGAAAGAGAACCATTGTAATAATCAACATCAATAATAATGGTATATAATAATAATAATACACAATAATAATAATAATATATCAATAATATTATTGAATAATAATAATAATACTAATCTCTCTTCTTTCTTTAGCCTCTCTGCGTGACATGCACAAAGAATGAAACAGTGCGCAAGAAGAATATGACAAAATGGCCAGCCTTACCGCCCCTCTGTACCATATTAATTCAGGATAACCAGCCAGAGCCAGAAATTCACTCTTGTATTATGGACCGCAACGGACCCCACCATGGTAAATCGTCAATGTAAAGGATCACATATCCTGGCCCAGGTGGGCCACAACCATGCCCCTAGATGCTAAACCCTCCATTCAGTTCCTTATTATAAATTCCTTATTCGACTCTGCCAACTCAGCATTTCTCTCCTTCAGACATTCGTTCACCGACTCACCCATTTCTTCTCTCTCCCAGCCGGTCGGTTCCCAACACACCCGTCACTTTAGATCCGCTTAACCAACCGATCATTCATCCTTTCCACATGACCAAACCAATCCCAACATAAGATACTTTATTTATTCTTATTTACTCCCCTTTCTTCACACCACACAACTTCTTCCTAATATTCATTCCTCATTTTATCAATTTCTTCTCACACTAGTATGCCTCTTTTAAGAATAACCACCTTCAATAAAAGATTATTATTATTATTATTATTATTATTATTATTATTATTATTATTATTATTATTATTATTATTATTATTATTATTATTATTATTATTATTATATTGATAATTTTATTATTATTTATTTATGTTTAAATATTTTACAAGATTATTTTTATTATTATTACATTATTATTATTATTATTATTATTATTATTATTATTATTATTATTATTATTATTATTATTATTTATGCTATTTACTTTTGTCTAATGTTTTATTAACTAATTAACATCTTTAAATAACGTTATTATTTATTATTATTAGGAATGAACGTATTAAAAAGTTATGTGGTGTGAAGAAAGGGGTAAATGAGAGAATAAATGAAAAAGTACGTTGAGATGGTTTGGTCATGTGGAAAGGATGAATTGTAGTTGGTTGGTGCTGTAAGCTGGATGGATAGTGAGTGTGTTGGAATCGACCGGTTGGGAGACCGAAGAAAAATAGATTGAGCTTCAAACCAAATGCCTGAAGGAGAGTAATATGAGCTTCAAGCAGAGGCGAAGAATTAAAGGTGCATAGGCCAGGAGGGAAATAGTGCCTTTGTGAGGGTATGGTTGTGGATTCACCTGGGGCCAGTGATGAACCCTACACTGTCGATATGCCATAGTGAGGGTCCGTCGCGGTCCCGCAAAGGCTTTAAAGTGGATTTTCTGATCTTCCACGCACGAGTTCTCACTAATAGGTATAGAGAGGGCGGTAAGGCTGGGCTTTCTTTTCGACTTGTGTCATATTCTTCTACTACTTCTCTTTTTCGATGCACGTCACGCGCCTTACCCCCAGTATTGGGGAAAAAAAGGATGATGATGATGATCATCATTATTATTATTATTATTATTATTATTATTATTATTATTATTATTATTATTATTATTATTATTATTATTATTATTTTTATTATTATGGATAATTTCGTTTTCTAAATTTATTACGATTTGGATTACCGTTTTTATAGATATTGTTACTAGTACTATAACATTATTATTATTATTATTGTTGTTATTTTTACTGATATTATTATTATTATTATTATTATTATTTATATAATTATTATTATTAATTCGGGTCTCAAAGGACACAACACTGTTGTAAATTAGTAGCCCCATTTCAGATACTAGGGAAATTACTTTGTTTATATAATTTATTGGTATATTAAAATTGTAAAATATTGGACTATATAATATAAAACTGTAACTATGTGTATGTCATCATTGTTACTAAATGATTAAATTGTAACTTCCCTATTTTGAATAAAAATTTTGAATTTGAAATTATTATTATTATTATTATTATTATTATTATTATTATTATTATTATTATTATTATTATTATTATTATTATTATTATTATTATTATTATTATTATTATTATTATTATTATTATTATTATTATTATTATTATTATTATTATTATTATTATTATTATTATTATTATTATTATTATTATTATTATTATTTGGTTTTGTGAGGTGAATCTGAAGAGAGTTTGAGCGGATTGGTAGAGAGATTTGGCAGGGTGTAAAAAAGGAGGGGTTTGAGAGTAAATGTAGATAAGAGTAAGGTTATGGTTGTGAGTGAGGACAGTCCTCGGTGTGAAAGTGAGCAGCTGGAACAAGGGTCTGAGTTTAAATATTTAGGATATATGTTGGATGAAAAGGGAACGGATGATGCAGAGTGTAGGAAAGCTGAATGGCCGGAAGGTGGCTGGTGCAATTAAATCGTTGTGGATGTGAAAGGACTAAGTCTTGAGTGGCAGGGTCTTACATGAGGGCATGTTGTTCCCCTGTGTTAATGTATAAAGACACTGCGGTCTGAACAATAGGTATGACCAAAGGCTACTGTGATTTCAAATGCTGCCAAGCATAGGGGCGTGTTAGGTGTGAGAAGAATTGATAAAATGAAAGGAATGAACGTGGTTATAGAGAGTTGTGTGGTGGTGTAAGAAAGATAAATGAGAGAATGTAAATGAAAGTATGTTGAGACAGTTTGGTCATGTGGAGTGATGAATGATAGTCGGCTGCTTAAGCGGATGTATAGTGGTGAGTGTGTTGGAATCGGCCGGTTGGGAGACCGAAGAAAAGTGGATTGAGTCAGGTAGAGACGAATGTCTTCAGGAGAGAAATGTGGAGTTTGGCAGAGGGAGAAAAAAAGATGCATGATAGGAGAGAATGGTGGGTTTTGTGGGAGGGGGTATGGTTGTGGGCCCATCCCAGGTGATGAACCCTACACTTGACGACTTTACACGCTAGTGTGGATCCGTCGTGGTCCCCATGAAGCTTCTAGGGTGGATTTTCTGATTGCGACGAGTTCTTACTAATTAATGGTACAGAGGGGGCGGTAAGGCTGGGCTTTCTTTTCGACTTTTTGTCATATTCACTGCTTTTCCGATGCTTGTCACGCACCTTATTCCCAGTCTTGGAAATAAAAAGGAAGATGAAGAAAGAAAGAAAGAATTAACTTTATTAATGTAAGTATTTTTCTCAAAATTAAATGTACTTACATTTAAAAAAAAAAACGTTTAAAAGATTTTACTGAAATTTAAAAGTTCTAAAATTGAATGTGATCATATTAACTAAAGGCAAAAACGTTTCAATACACTTAAAATTTTCCCTTTTAATTCTGATGAAAATAATTTTTAAAAAATAGTAATTTTCTACAACTTAACTTTTATTTTCTAGAGTTTTTCAACTAAACTTCTCTATTTTAAAAGTAATAGTAAAGTAATTTAAAATTTATTTAAATTTTCATTTAATATCTCTAGCGATAAACAATATTCAATCTATATTTGGCCAATTCTTCATAGGAAAATTATAATTTTTAGAATTACCAGAATCGATATATATATTTTTTTTTTTTTTTTTTTTTTTTTTTCTTTCATGTTTAAAAGCAAAGTTCGAAAATTTTCAAAATCAGGAGTAACATACATTGAAAAATATTAATATATATATAACACGAACAATAATATATATATCTCTTTTTTTATATATATATATAGTAGATTTACAGGGACCATCATTGCACATCAGAAAGTGGCTAAACAGAATGGAAAAACCAAGCAAAACATGGACAGTATTGAGGAATCAAATTTTATATATCAGGTTTAGTTCCCAAAGGAAAGCAAATGCTGCGTAACTTTGGAAATGAAGTGAATCTGCCAAGAAATATGATAGACGGTCTTGGAAGGGTGTGGTTTGTAAGATGGGGAAAAACTTGTCTGGAAGCTGTGACAGCCTCGCAACCAATGAGAATATGATGTATCGAAAGAGAACTCTGTTGATCGCAGAAAGTGCATGTAGGGGAATAGCCCCTGGTCTTGAATTTTCAAGTGACCCAGGATCACCAACTGGTGCTAGCTACAGAAACACGAAGTCGACCATTTCCCTGGAGGTCCTTAATGCTGCGCATTTCGCAGTTTGGCACCACAACAATTTTCTGCCCAACATGGATGCCAGCATGTGGGGAAATCCTGTTAAATTGAGAGTAGAAATCGGTAGGTGATAGACGTCCCAACCTGATGGCTCTAGGTATGTACCGTCTACTGTTAATCTTGATGCGACGTACTACGCTACTCTATCAGCCTATTCACGAACCATTTGATAAATATGGGCATCATCCTAGCCCCTACTTTGCCCTGATCTATAATAGAGATGGTGATCGCCTTTCTTTAAGAGCAAAATCTTATTTTTGGACCTAGTCATATATAAAAAGTTCCCTATATGCTACTTCACTGCAATAAAAAGCAGATATAACAATAAAATCCGTTATATAAAATACTAAATAACTGGAGGGGATGGATAAAGGAAAATGATTCATAATGGAGGGCGTCATGCTCACCCCACTGAGTCCAAGTCCAGAGCACATGACATTCCACTCCTAAACTGTGCCCCAAGAGGCTGAGCTGCGAATGTGGCTTCAGGTGTGCCCCGGAACCCGCGCCTGGTTCCCTCCGGTAAGTCGGTAAATTTCTTTGCCGGCTCCTACTATATCATTTTAAAATTAACTGATTCCGACTCAAGCTCTTAGTTAAATTTCCTTCTTCATTTGCACACAAGTCACTGATACTCTGTTACAAAATTTTTATGGTATAATGAAAAGAGAATGGCTGTTAATGAAACCTTCATTTTGACTTATCATTAAAAATTTAGAAAATATTTCATTTAAAATAAAAAATTTCAAAAATTAATTAATTATAATTATTAAACTTTTAAA
>JABUQX010058815.1:65000-121945 GCA_015478945.1 Trachelipus rathkii
AAGATGAAGAAGAAGAAATATACCAATATGTTAGAATCTTTGAAATACATGTTACTAATTAATATAATTTTTTTTTTTTGTATTTTATTGAGATTAACTATGCTTGACAAACATTTTAAAAAATTTAATTTCATATTTTATAAATTTTTAAAATAGCTTAAAATTTTTATTGGTATATTTGATAGATGAGAGATTAAATTTTATTTTTAAGTGGGGAAACTTTGTACTTTTTCATTGTAGAATCAAAATATTACCATCACTAGATGAGTCTTGTCTTTCTGATTCCAAATATATATATATATAGGCCTATTTTGTTTGGTTTATTTTAAAAAATAAGGTAAATGTGGGTTCATGGAGTTAAATGGTGGTGCTTCCCCCAAAAATGTTTGGACCTCATAACTCAAAAAATATTTGAACCAGTGGCTTTGAAAGGTAAAATAACCCTACATAAAAATTTCATCTAATTCTGAGACCTAGTTTGTAAAATTGAATATTTTTCTTGGTTCATCTGTCCTAAAATGTCCCTTACACCCTATTTACATACCTTAATATCTTTGAGCCATGATTGTATTTGAGTCCAAACAGACTGAATTGAGTAAACTGCCATACTGCTTCTTGGTATCTGGAGAACGTAAGGCTTCTGGGACATCTTTTGTTTTTTGCTTATAACTTTATCCAATGGAGTCTCTGAAAATGACCAGGCAACTCCCCACCTCATAGTTCTTCCCTGACAGAACTCTGTGTCAGCTACACAAACATTCACACCCTTAGTTCTCTCTCTTATGTGATTTATTATGATTTTAACATCCGACTTTTTCCCAACTAAAGTTGAAAATATTCTGAAGAATAAAAAAAAAAAAAAAATTAAAACAATACATTTTCCTGCTAGAATCAAAGAAATTCTCCTTCCCCAAACCCTCAAGCATGAGAAAACTAATCACAACAAATAAGCAAACAAATATTTAATATAAAGTACAATATTCAGTTCACTCTTATTGCAAATCATGTTAAAATTTGTGAATCAACTAATTTAAATACCAACTCAACTGACAAAACAAAAACAAAAAACTATGAATGTCATCAGTGTAAAAATAAAAAAAATTAACTAATATAATCATTTACCTTATTGAGTCTTTATAATGAATACTCTTTTCAATCAGTTTGTCGACAAATGATATTTCTCCTCCATCTGTAACTCTTTCCTCGGCAGAGCCTTAAAAAAAAAAATTAAAATTAAAACATTTTAAGTACAAATATAGAAATTAAGCAATATCGTGCACCAAAAAAAAAAAAAAAAAAAAAAAAAAAAACTATCTAATATCAACTGTAGGGTGATTGGTTAAAAAGATATTAAATTATTTGTCATAACTTACTCTTCGAACTGATGAATCAAATCCTTTGGCCAAGGCCCCCGTGACCAATGCCAATCAACTACCACCTATTAGATCTCAAAACTGTATTGTGAACAGTATCAGCCTCCTGTAAGTGAGCTATCGGCCTGTGCAATATTGCAGTGCAACTCAATACTTACAACTCACCAACTTATCCTTTTAGAGACCCTTCAAGTGGAACAACGGTTTGACCGAGTTCTTTTATCTTATGTGAAAACAGTTTCTAGTCAATACTTTTCTTATCAGAGAATGACCCTCTTTGTGATCAATCTTTCAATCACGAAAACAAGACCTGCTAAAGCAATAGCTAATGAAATAGCTCCCTTAAGTAAAAGTAAAACACGTTTGTAAATACTCAAGAAAACCACTGGGATAATTTTAGAATTTTTTAATATAAAAATAAACTATAAAACGTACTGGTCTTAACAAACTATAGATTTTATAAGTCCATGAACATGTATCCGAATGTCCGTGGGTATTCGCATACATGCGCACTGCACATATAGAATCTTCAGTACTATATATCGGTTATATTTATACATATATATATATATATATATATATACTTCAAAACTAATATACAGGTTTTATATTTTCCATGATCATGTATCGGTGTCGTAGGTATCCCGCCTACAATTCGCACCGCAAAATATAGACCAAAATACTAACTACCAATATATATACAATTTAGGGATGTACCGGAACCGAGTCACATTTTGGTCCGGCGGAAAATCGGGACTTTCCGGAACCTTGAAAAAGTTCCGCCGAACCGGAACCTTTTCGACTTCAGCACACTTAACATAAGCTGCGTTTCAGAAAGCCCGACTGCAGCCCGGGCGGGCCCACACATGCATCGTTTCCAGAGCCGTTTGCGCACTTCGTACGGACGTCACAGTCAGGCGCCCGCTGTTAAATCTTCGATTTCAAGAATTAATAAACGGGCGGGCTGCGCAGAAGAATACTTTGTTTACACACAAATCTTTTTACAAAAACATGTGTCGGAAATGGCTTGCAATAAGTTTTTAAGTATTTTAGTTTACTTTATTTAAGTAAAACATACTATCGTATCATTTCATAAAATAGAGACATATAAGTGTAAGAGTATCTTGTTTCAATTGCCAGCTGATTCGACGGGCGCGCTCGGCCGTTATCAGGTACTAAAAATTTCCTGGTTCTCTGATTGGTTAATTAATTTTTTCAATCGAGCGTTTCTAAACGTAGATTTTGCAACACGGGCTGCACCGGCTGCACCTCGGGCTTCTGGAAACGCAGCCTTATTTTCTACTTAAAACTTGTCTGATTACAGTGGAGTCCCTCTAGAAGTATCTGTCATCTGTCATATCCGTACTGTGAGCTCTTAGTTCTGGAAGCCAAAATTTGGATAAGGGGAAAAATAAAATTTATTAGTATAAAAAGGAATATACTATACGCTGGCGTTTCCAGAAGCGTCGAAGTGCAGCCCGTGTGCAAATCGACTCGGAAACGCTTCGAATTGAAAAAAATTACATTATCCAATCAGAGAACAGGAAATTTGAATACCTGAAAACGCCGAGCGCGCCCCTCGGATCAGCTGGCAATTGTAACAATACTCTTATCAAATTGGGCGTATACGGGGGGAGGGCAGGGGGGCCCTTGTCCCCCTAAATCTTGGCGAAATAAATAAAATGAACCTTATATTTTTGCCAGATGACGTTTGTCAGTATTTTAGTGAAAACTGAAAAGATTACATCAATCGATAGATAAATAATGAAGTAATAATAATTCAACAATTAAGTATATTATTACTATAATATAGTATATATATATATATATATATATTATATATATTATTATATATACTATATATTAATAATTATATATAATTATATTGTATATATATATATATATATATTATATATATATAATATATATATATATTATATATATATATATTATATTCTCAACTTTGCCAGCCCCCTTGAAGATAAACCTGCCTACGGACCATGACTCGTTATACTTTTATGTATCTATTTTATGAAATGATACGAATATTTAGTATCCTTAATTATAAAGTTTAACTGAATTATTTAAAAAATCATTTTATCCATTTCCGACACATTTTTGTAAAAAGATTTGTTTGTAACAAGTATTCTTCCGCGCAGGCCCGCCGTTATTATTCCGAAATCGAGATTTTAAACAACGGGCCGCTGACTGTACGCTTTACGTACGTAGAAGTGCGCAAACGGGCTCTGGAAACGATCAGTGCGCCTGTGTGCCCGCCAGGGTTGCAGTCGGGCTTCTGGAAACGCAATTTATATAAAGTTCTACGGGTCTTTAAAGTTTAAAAGTTTTTTTCAGAAGCGGGTATCGTGTTTGAAGGATAAGAGATGACTTTAACTTCCACAAAATGAAATTCAAAAACTCTACACCAAAATTTCAAAATTCAAAAATAATTCATTTTAAGTATTTTAGGTTATGTGAATCTATTTAAAATTTTTTAAAATTTTGCTTAAACAGTTTAGTTAATAGTTTTGTTTTGTAGTAGTTTCTACTTTAAAGTTAATTTCCTTTATAAGAATAATAATAATAATAATAATAATAATAAAATTAATAATATAATAATAATATAATAAAAAATAATAATAATAATAATAATTACCTCTTTAAACATTGGAGTATCCTCATGTCGCTTTTCCAAAACAAGAGTGTCACTGAAGAATATCAAATTATTTAAATCAACTCATTTTATTTTTTTCTTAATTTTTTACGAAAAAATATGTATTTTTAGTTTTTATTTTTTAGACCACTTTTTTTAAATTAATATATGAATCCTAGCTATGTACCCTAATTAATGATTAATATAAATTTCATCTACATAATAAGTAGTGATGATGACTGTTTTCAAGTCATTTTTAATAAAGAAAATAAAGAAAAGGAGAGACTCAATGTTTTCCATATATAAAAAACGATATATATATATATATATATATATATATATATATATATATATATTATATATATATATATATATAATTTTTAGAGTATATTATATATATATATATATATATATATATATAATATATATATATAATATATATTTTATATATTTATTTATATACATATATAATTAGTATATTATATATAATTATCTATATAATATATATAATAATTTATATAATATTATAACTAATAAGTATATATATATATTAGGGATGTACCGATAGTATCCGGTATCGGTACGCCGGTTTTTAATCGGGCCCCCCCAAAAAAGTTTTTATCCCGGCCCCCCTTTTGGTGGTTATCGGTATCGTAAATCGTATCGGTAATATTGGCCGATACTTTTGGCGATACTTCTTATTTTTTTGGGTGAAGAAATTACTGGAGAAACTTTCAGATTCAATACACGTATGTTACACAAAAAATGTTTCCTTTTTATTTTTTATTGAACTTATAGGTTTAATGACGCTGAACACAAAAATGACCTTCATTTTTTTTTCTTATCATCCATACTTTGAGAGTTATTGCCATATTTTAAGTTTTGGAATTTTAAGGTTTGTTAATAAACTTACACTATAGGTACTTATTACAAATTTTTTATTTGAACGGTTTAAGAATTAACGAACAGTAACTTAAAAAAGCTTTTTGACTTGATAAGATGCATACTAGTATCTACAAAATATAAGTAAAACATGATTTAATAAGCCGAAAACATGCTTACTTTGCAATTAAAAGTGCTTCGCCCATCGTGTTTTTCTCTTGTGAAAGTCAATTTGGCTTCTCTATCAAGAAACTCACATATACAATTACCCATCAATGGCACTATCCCACGTCCCCTGGTATCGGCCTTTTCCATTGTCTTAATATCCCTGGGTGAAATCATTTACATGTTATATCTTCTCATTCCAAATACTGAGGTCCCTCTATTTAGGGGATTTTAATGAACACAACACTGAATGGTTGGGTCCCTCTCATACTGATTTACGTGGGGAGGAGGCCGAACATTTAGTATTTTCAACGATCTAGAGCAACTAATAAGAACCCACACACATTCCGGATCGTCCCAAACTAATTCTTGAACACACTTGACTCATGTTTCACCACTACAGGTCCTTCTCTCTATAAATACAGCACCTTCGCTCCTATCGGGTAACTCTGACCACAACCTTATATTCTTAATTTTAATACTTTTCCTCCAACAGCTCCATCCTGCCTAAGTTTTTTCTGGCACTGTTGATCGGCCGATTGGAGGGCATTGCGTTTGCTTCTACGCTAACTATAATTGACTGAATGCTTTTGACTCTGGTGACTGCTTTCAGCTCTGGCCGATAAGGTGGAAGGCTGTAATCCGTTGGACGGGATCGCAGGTTTCCATTCCTTTCTCGACTAAATCTTCCTCTTCTCATAGATCCATGGTTCGATCGTACTTGTTCCTCTAGCCATTTCCAGGCTAGAGGACAGTGCGCATCGGGTGAAAAATTTGATTCTCGTTCTCCTATCACTTCGACAATTTTCATTCAGCTGAAATCGTTGCAGGGATATTCCTTCGCGGAGCAAAGCGGGCCTTTCATAAACGCAAAGTGCGCAACCTTAACTTAGTTCTCCTACTGACAAACCTTTCTGGCCTCTTGCCACAAACATCTCTAACAACTTCTGTACATCGCCTGTTCTCCTCTTATTCGCTCTGATGGTCTTGTTGCTCTCTCATCCAACTGAAAAGGCAATCTCTTCGGCCTCCTATTTTCTTACTCAACCGCTGAATGATTCTGGCAGTTCCTCTTTCCCTCCTTCTCCCTCGTAGGTTTTCCTTGCCATTGCCTGTGATTACAATTTGATCGGGTTGCATGGGCTCTCGAAATCTATGAACGGTAGGAAGGCGGTGGCCCGGATTGCATTCTTCCCCGTGTTTGAGGGAGGTGCTTCCGTGCCTGGCCCCTCCAACTGAAAAGGCTAATATTCTCTATGTCTCAATACTAACAGTTTTCTGTATTCTTTCCCTCAGCTTTGTTGAAGCACGCAAAATGTCCACCGGTTCCGAAATAAAAGGAAGCGCTTCTGATCCTCTAACTATCCCGCCCAAATAGTTCTCACTTGTATTCTATATATAGATCTTTGAAACCCTTCTAACTCTCATTTCTTATCTCTGGAATCTCATTCACTTCTTTGCGATCCGCCAAGTACGGCCTTTCGGCACTCGTTTATATATTCTGACACTTGCGCGTATCTCTGATTTAAATAATTTTTCCGCCTTAGGAACTACGGAGACTTGCGTAGGGGCGCTTGACATATCCAAAGCATTTGAATCCGGGTATGGCAACGCGTCACTGGCCTCCAAGCTCGCTTATCTTGGGTTTCTCCTTCCTCTTTGCTTACTTATGTCTTATCTTGCTCTCAAATCGCTCAATATGCGGCTGTTGTTGCGGGGCTCTTTACTTCCTTTTTTTTCTGTCAATTGTGGTGTTCCTCAGGGTTCTGTCTTTTATCTCCTACTTTATTCTTAACTTTTCATTAATGATTTCTCACTGCACATCTAACTCTATCATGCCGATATGGTGATGACTCGACCCTTCATTCTTCAGATCCTTTCAATTCAATTCTGCCCTCTTTTACTTCTAGAATTTCCTCTCGTCTGATCTTTCCGATTCTATTCTCGCGAGATGCTGGATAGAATTTCCGGGTGGCGGTCGTCTCAACCTTGTGAAATTTATTTCTTAAAAACTCATTTCCTACAAATCTCTCTCTAGAAACACTTCCAACTTTCCTATCTCTTTCGACGGGTTCTCTCGTCTCTCCCTGTTGACAATATAAACATCCTGCCTTAAACATAAACAAAAAAATGTCTTGGAAACCTGCCATCACAACGGTTGCTCAGGGGGCTCAATAATAAACTGGGAGTTCTGTTTAACTGCGAGACTTTTTTTCTGCTTCTCAGTTACTTCCAGGCTATACGTGGGCCTCAATCCGCGCCTTCTTGTATGGAGTATGTTCCAATCTGGAGGGTCTGTTTTCACCCGCGCTTTTTGGACAGGTCGAGTCAAGTCAAAATACTCTATATACCTTCGTACTTTCCACTTCTCTGACCCTCTACTCTTGCGGTGTGAATGTTGGGCTTTATCCTCTTTTCATATAGTTACCCCGCACGGCAGGTGGCTCGTAGGAACTTGCCACTTCGCCGTACCACCAGCTTTACGACGCCCGCGTAAGCGCAAAAGGGTGCGTGTCTGCGCATAGTTGTGTTTGATATTGGTAACCCAGGCTAGTTCTCTGCGGTGCTTCCTTCTTGTTCCTGCCACCTCTGTTCTGCTGTATTCTTCTTCCATCTTCTGTGTTTCCTGCTGAAATTAATCTCCCTCCTCGAAGCTTGCGTCTGTGCTCATCTGAGGAATTTGTCGTCAAAAAAAAAAAATAGTTGTGGTGAGCTTCTGAGACATGTACACCCTCGCTTGAATTATGCGCTCAGCCCGTGAAGTGGTGGTGGATCCATGTAAAAAAAAAATGTTGCTTCACTTACATCCCATAATCTCTTGAAAAAAGTCCAATTGCGAGTGTAAATAACGCACCTTAATGACAATATCGTGCACCCATTTTTTTCATAGACAACAATGAGCAATTTTTTAATCAGCTGTTTTGGTAATTCCGATCTTTACAATTTCCTAATAAAATCTCGCTGAACATCATTACGGAATGCACACCATGGAGGCATTTTTCAATTATGCTTATCTTTTCCTTCAATTCAAAGGAAATTAAGCATATTTAAAGCAGTTTCAATCGAGGTCAATCATCTAGAAAAACTTTCTTCTTTTTATATGTCATGACTAGTTATACAAACAATTTTACTTACAGAAGGTGTGGTGAAGGTTTAGGGTAGTTTTCATTATGAGGAACTTTGGTTCTGGATGAGGAATATCTGGGTAAGGAAGAGATTGCCTTCCTTTACCTTTTCCATTTTTGTAATAATTCAGAAGTGGCAGTCACATAGTGAATTCGATGGCTTCTCGCATTTCTGGGATAAGCCAAAAGCATTGCTTTTCTTGTCCCTCTTACCCATCCTTCTCTTGGGTTGGTTTTGCAAACTTCCACATATAATGACAGGGCTTATCTCTTGAATCATCCCAAGGCATACCCAAAGTAGGCCTGTACGCACGCTAATCCCATACTTGGTTTCCTCAGGAATTTTGGTGGAAATGTGTGCTTAAACTAGAATAATATTCAACACACATAACAAAATGAATCTGATAACGTTTTACCTGTCTACCTGCAATTTTACAAATGTTTACTATTATGAAAGTAATTCTGAAAATTATAAAAGATATTTAAGTTTGGTACCTCACCTTCAATTATATCATTGCACTAGAATGTCAGTTAAACAATGGTAATACTATAATAATATATATTATAAATAATATATTATAATATATATATATATATAATATAATATTATATAATTATATATATATTATTATATATATTTATATATAAGTATATATATAATATATATAATATATATATATATATATATATATATATATATATATAATATATATAATATATATATTAAATATATATATAATATATATATATTATATAATATATATATATATAGCTACAGTTCTTAAGCATGCAATCCCCATAAAAACATTAATGACAACTGACTTTTACTTAGGCGTATCGGTAACGAACCTACACAAATGAGCAGAGATGCTCCATAATTATTTTAGCATCCGTAACATAAAAAAAACGGTGATGCTAGAGAAAAACTAAAACAATATTTGAATTAAATATAAAAACCTGTAAAAAAAAACACATAAAAAAATCCATAGAAACAAAAATAAATTTTTTGTTACATGTGTAATAAACTTAGTTTCGATATATAAAAGGTTCTCAACATATAAGGAATTCCTGAGCTAGCTGAAACCCACAGAATTGGCATCTCTCCGATGGTGAAATCCAACTTCTAGAATGCATGTAAAATGGCATAACCGAGAGCTTGCTCGCGTAAAAAAAAAAAAGATTCAAGAAATGGAAGCCGCCTTATCAGCATACCCTGGCACAGCACTGATAGTGACGAGGTGGCTTTTCAGCAAATAAACCTACTGAAGATGAAGAGGATTTTGGATGTTAGACTTTCGATAGTTCATGGCCGAAATTGCATGACATCTCATTCACCCTCAAAAAATCGCACCAAGGGACCTCATCGAAAAAACTGAAGAACAGTCATCAATCAAGATGCAAAGATAATTCAAATTTGCAATCTGTGAAAGAGACTGTGAAAGAGGAGATGAAGCTCTGAGAAAACATGGAGATGCTGCTACAAGAAAAGAATCCTTTCATGTGGTGGCAAGAAAATCGGCCAAGGTTTCCATTATTAATTATCAGTGCTTGCAAGCAAATATTATCATCAGTCCCTCCCTCATCAGAGCGAGCGTATTTTTAGTGTAGGTGGGAATGTTAAACACCCCAAAAGGAACAGGCTCTCGCCAGATTACTCAGTGAAAGCCTTAAAATTTTTTGCATCAACATTTGATAATTTTGAAATTTGTGTATTGAAATGATATCTATATGTTAATCTTAAGGAGTATATTCTTATTATTATTATCATGGTTTGGTAATAGCGTTTTTTTATTTTGTCTTTTCAGCAAGAATTAAATTGAGGTTTTCTTCATTCATCTATTTTTATTCTTTATAGTTGTAGCTTTTTAAAGAATATTCTTATTATTTAAAAATGTTAAAAAAATTTAAATTTCACGTGTAAAGTTTTAATAAATTATGGAAAATAGAAATGGAATAATTTTCTTAGTAAACGTTTCACAAAACCATAATTAAATAACTAAGATTATACTTGCATTTATTATTCCTTTACGATACTATTTTATTTATAAATAAATTATCTTGGGCACAACAAATATGAAATAAATACTAAGTATTGGTTGTACAGGGACATGCAATGCCTGAGTTGCCTAGCGAGTACACAAATTTCTATCTTATTAACTGTGCTATTTATTATATTTAATTAAAGTATCGGTAAATCGCTATCTGAGTATCGGTATCGGCAACTAAAAAATAGAGTATCGGTATCGGTATCGGTATCGGCCTCTTTTGGTATCGGTACTCCCTAATATAATAATATAATATTAATTTAAATAAACTTAATTTAAACTAAAATAATTATATTTACCAAACTTCATTATTAATTAGGCAATAATTAGGTATTATTAACTAATTTATAAAAATAATATTAAAAAAGCAATTTGTTGTCTAAAAAAATAAAAAAAGATAAAAATAATCTCGAGAAATGACAAAAAATTCCCACCCCCGTTCTAGAGTATTAAACCTACACCGGTTCGAGTGTGAAATATTGTTTCATACTATATTTAAAAAGTTATTAAATAATTATATTTACCAAACGTATTATTAATTAGACAATAATTTAGGAATTAATTGAACTAATTTTATAAAAATAATAATTAAAGAAAGCAATTTGTGTCAAAAAAATAAAAAAAGATAAAAAATCTCCAAAAATTCAAAAATATCCCCAACCCCGTTCTAGAGTATTAAAGCTACCGTTCGAGTGTGAAAATATTGTTTTCATATTTAACAATTTTCTTCGAAAAGTATAGCTCGAAGGTCATTTTTTCATGGATATTTGTTTAATACAGTTGTCCCTCGTAGAACGCCGTTTTATAGAACGCGATCTTGTATAATCGCGGTTGGCAAAGAAGAATAAGAAGTAAAAATTAAATTACATTTTAAAGCAATAAATTAGTAAATCTGTAAATCAATTGCTTGAAAGAAGAAAAAATTGAAATTAACATTGCAAAATAAAATAAAAATAATACATACATATGTTAAGATAATGAAATGAAAAGAAAAAAAAAAAGAAGTATTTGGTGAGCTAAAAAAGGCAAAAGCGTCAGTTCCGATAACGATGTATTTCTCACAAAAAGCAGCCAATACAATCTACAGATTCTGGACTGCCTTATGCTCTTACACCTTCAAGAACTTCATTTTCAATTTGAAAGAAAATATTTTTTGTGCGCAATATTGGCTAAACTTTAAAATTTACATTACGTCTCTAGGCTATTCAATCTAAATATATCAAAAAAATTTTAATCTCCAAATTTTTTAAAAGTTTGTACATTGTATATTTTTTCATTTAAAAAACTCAAAACTTTTTTGCTCATTTTAAGAATATGTAGAGTAAGTACTTGTAGATAAAGTAGGTAAAGTAGGTAAAGTAGGTAAAGTAGGTTTTATACTTTCTGTATAACTATCTGTTCTGCCACGTTATTCATATTGATTATTACGATATAATAAAATACTGCTGCTATTTTATTCACGTTATATAAAAAGTAAAAATTTAAAATTAATGATTTTTTCAGGGGTTTAAGTTTATATCGCGAAATCGCCTAGTAACGCGGGGGGTCCAGGAACCTAAGCCCCGCTTCTAATACGAGTGACGACTGTATATCAACTTTTCAATATTATTTTTATGCATAATCATAACCTGGGTAAATGACAAATCAATTACTGATTTTATTTAAGAAAGACATTTGAAAAAGTGAATTCCGGTTAGTGTGCCGGCCGAACCAAGCTAGTTCCGGCCGGAACGGAACTCCAAAAAATCGAGGTTCCGGTACATACTATAATATTATATTATATATATACTATCTATATATAATATATGATAATATATATATATATATATATATATATATATATAATATATATTAGTAATATATATTAAAATTTTTTATTATATATATATATAATATATATATATATATATATATACTTGGTAGTTAGTATTTTGCTTTTTTTAATTTAACCATGCATGAAAAGATAAAAATATTTATATATATATATATATATATATATATATATATATATATATATATATTATTATATATATATATTATATATATATAATATGTAATAATATATATTATACTATATACGTTCATGATATTTTGTATGTGAAAAGATCAAAGCATAATATTAATGCCTAAAAATACTTCAAAATATCAAAATAATTCCTTTAAAATATATTTATATAAAATTCTTTCCGTATTAAATATATTTTTAATATTTGTTCTCCTCTATGTAAATTTTTATTTTAATATATTATATATATATTATAATATATATATATATAATATAATATATATATTATATATATATATATAGTATATATATATAAGTTGATGTTCAACACTATAATATAAATAAGAAATATATCTAAAAAATAATATATAGACAGATTGACTTTAAAATAAAAAAGATAAAAATATTTAATCAAAAATTGAATGTTTTTCAAGTTAATTAAAACATCGATTTGTCCAGTGTTGAACAAATGAATGCCAAAACCAGCTGTCAAATAAACTGATGTCTCAAAAGCAAAGAAGCGTTGCCAACTAGTAATATAACAAATCTTAATTTCAAATAAAAAAATGTGACTTTGGCAATTTTACGTGTATAAAAAATAAAATTGTTAATCGATATAAACACTTTATATTTGTTAACTCAAAAGAATCTTTACCATATTAAAATAAATAAATTTCAATAATACACAAGCTTACCTGCTAGTGATATCTAGCAACACGCAGACACAATGCATTTGCAATTCGCAATTCAACAGACGATGCTTTTGAAAATAGCAAAGCGCGAAATTACAGAATAAACACATATTATATTTTAAAACAAACAGATTAAAACACCATTTAGCATTAACAAGAAAGATAAGCCACGGATATTTCCACATTGAAGAATAAACACCATTTTACATTTAGAAACATTACTACAATTCTGGTACAAAAAATATAAAAATAAGACACTCCACTATACAAGGATATGCACACTAAAAAATAATAAAAGATCAGACCAGGCGACAAGCGCATACCAACTGTAAGCACTTTGATTAACAACGAATGAAATTTATTGAATCTCAAAATGATTCATAATTTTTACTATTTATAGCAAAATATTTAACGCATGAATTTAATTTAACCATCAATCACAATTCTAAACTATTTAATAAATGATGTATCCACTTATTAGTTATTTAAGAAAACAAATGTATATTAAACATTTAGCAAGACCGAAAAATTGGTATTTCTGTACAATTGAACTTCGTTCACCAAGAAATCTCAATTTTCTTCTTAAAATCGAAACTAAAAGCCAAATGCATTTATACATTGTGCGTAAAATTATATTAAAATATTAAATATTATTCATACACATTTACCTATATATATATTATACAAAACAAATTACATAAATAATAAATGCGTAGTATCCTTTAACAGTTTAAAATATAAATAATAATAATACATAATAATAATAAAATATATAATAATAATATTATCATTATTATCACAGTTTTGTGAATGACATCCAATCAAAACTTAGCTTTTCAAAAGTAAGTCTCGAGAAACCAGTTTTCATTGGCTGTCATTTACTCATAGAATTACAACCATATTTACAAAATTTTCGACGAGCCGCTACAATCATACAAACGTATAATATAAACAAATGAAAAGATATTGCATGGCAATCGTTGGCCGTTGGTCATTACTTTACAATACATAAATTAAGCAATGTTATATATCGTGTATAGATTGCATTTACATCTTTGGGCCTACCCTTTTGATAGCAAATTGGTGAACATTTTGCTTATGTATCACGTGATAAACATGGTCTCATTCACTTCAGTGCCCTTCTTCTGTTAGAGACTTCTGGATAATTGGGACAAGATGGTGTTTTGTGGCATATTAATATGCTTAATATGGTCATTGACGACATTATCTCACCACTAATGTGATAGGGCCAAACTTGAATTTCTTCCGCGTCGCAGGAAGTCAAGGTGCGCATAGAGTTGGGCAAAGGGTGTACAGGTGTAAGAATACTTGTTCTAGTTGTTGCATGTCCCAAGGCAGGCACATGGCCAAGCAAGAGATGGGTCACAATACACAAAAATAACAAATGAGAACATGAAAGCTTTGATTCTATATTTTATTTGTCTAGACAAAAATTTCAAGCACTCGTTTAATATATCATCTTGTTGACCATCGGCTGTTCGATATGTGAACATCTATTGCTCGGCACTGATCTCACCTCTTTTTTGATCGTACAACTGATCAGAGTTCTTCTTTACAGCGCCGTTATATGCCTCCAGAACCTAACACCTCTTTCTTTACAGTCTTATCTTTCGTCCTTTCTACTCACTACACTCATACTTCATATAGTATTGCGGAGCACATTTTCTGTTGTGTAGTATTCTGGTACTCGCTTTCTGTGTCACACCTTCTCCATCCCTTTCTGCTCAATACTTTCTACGTTACATTTTCCTTAGCAACAATAATTTCACATGCAGTGCACGTACTTACAACTGGGACCTGACTTATCATCTCAATCTCATCCACTTCCTACACATCCTAACGACAGGTCATACATGAGCGATGTGTTCAACATTGCTTATCACATCCTTTCATACCTGACATTTCCTGTCTCTTATCAATTCTCTCACTGCGAATGTTGACTGTATAATCGTCCTATAAAACCTTCTCTGCAACACAACTTATTTTATATGCACTACCTTTCACAGTAGCTAGCGCTGAATGTCTTGCTCTACAACTACCAATAGATTTCTGAAAATGGCAATTTTGCCCGTTAACATATATAGATCATTCATAGACTGTACCACTTTCTATCCCTATGTCAGTCTCTCGCGTCCTCATACTTTCAATCTTTAAATCGAGTAGTAATGTAAATTGTAAGCATCAGCACTCAGCCCATCGCGCGTCCTACACTGGACACAGTATCTCTGCGTAGCTATGCTCTTCTGTTTGTTATCACATACTTTTAATCCATGAACGCATCTGGAATTGTTCTGACTTCGCCCCAATGTTAGATAAACGAAGTCCACGATCACGTCTTACAACTAATCTTTCTTGTCACCATAGCTGTTACCGTGCAGATTTGCTAGACTTCAATCGAAGTTATCTTTATTCGAATCAGCACCATCACTTGCAATATCTAGGTCTCTTCTCTCACTGTAATTGAGACATTACTCGCTATTCTTGTTACAAGTTATAACTTTTAAAAGTATCTGTCCGCTTTTGAATTAGTGCATTCTTGAACTTCATCACCATGAGGTTACCATCGCTTAACACCAACAACTCAACAGTGAATCAATACCTTTCTACTACCTGAGAACTTATTTGACGAGTGTGAACTTTTCATATGCTATCCATTATTGATCTCTCAATTATCTCAAATCATTCTTCATCAACGTCACATGATCTAGTTTCATCCAATCACTTACTATCGTAGGTTCTCTATCTCTTGAATTGTTATTTTCTTAGAAAACCATTCTATAATCATTCTCGGGAAGTGTCACTCTCTACAATCTATTATCTATATATATAGAATCGTTATTAGGACATTCGTACTTGCTATCATATTACCCTAGTATAGCTAGCTACTATCAATGTTATGTATAATCATTTCACATAGAGTTATATAACTGTGTAAGTCTCACAATGTCACATCACAGTACATTCGACTTTGAGCTTTTTAGTATTGGTATTGTGCCGATCTCATTAGAGGAGATATAGGACTGTGCAGATCCTTCTTTGTTTGAAACAGAGGTTGATGTTACACAAATCGAATTGTTGGTCATGACAGGTTTCCACTGACTGTTAGAGCTCACACCTCATCTACAAACTTGCTCATTCTAAATTTATGATTGGTAATATAGGTTCTACTTGGTTGTAACCTTCTTCATTACGGCGCTCTCTGATGCGTTCGAGGATCCAAAAGCATTAGTCTTTACCTAATGTTACTATTTTAGTTTCCCTCCTCCTACTAAATTTCAACGAAGGCCCTCGACAACCTCAGTGGGTCTACAATACATCTCTCCTAGCTAATTATGTGCCTGTACTTTAAATTAGTTTTAGGAGATCGTGAGTTGGGATGGTTAAGACTCGTCACATCTATCACATGTAATCATCGAAGAGTTACTAAATTCATATTACAACCTTCATCACAGGACGAATAAAAAATGCTCGCGGATTGACGTCATACCTACGTAATAAGGTTTAGCCACATCAATGAGCTTCTACCACGCGAGGGCGAGCTGTTTCGATCAACCAATACCGTCCAACGATGAATCGTATTTAATCCCATGTTGTGTATCCCTAAGCGATCTATACACCTGTGCCGGCACTTAAGAGTTTTCCTGGAGTGACTACTATTATACTCATACTTTATCTATCTCTAGTTATCTCTCTAGTAGTTTGTCGCTTATTAAAAAGCTCTATGTATAACCGTCCATTACGGAGTTTAGCGAGCCCGTAGTGTGTTGTACGTTATCGTCTCATTATTTTTCTACTTTCATGTTAAATAATGATAAGAGTCTTCGGTCGATCATTTCACACTCTGAGTAGTTCAGGCTTTCGTTGCTGTTGATTTCAGAAAGACTACACGTGACGCATACAACGTGCTTGTGTTTGTTTCTTCTCTTTTTTGCTTTCCAATTTGTTCCTATATGTCCCCTAGGGACATAAATATTAGTTGGAAATTAATGGATGGGCGTTGGCGACTATATCCATTGAGAGATTCGCTTCTCGCTCACTATTAGACACTGTCATAAGAATCGACGTGGGCATTCTGCTCGGCTTATCTGCTACTGCACGTGATAGTTTCTGTCTGTCGCCACATTCTAAAATCCGCACCTCCCGATCCTGCTTTCATTTTGTTATTGCTTTCTGATGACACATTTGTCTGGGGGTGTTTCAGAGCTTTCTTTGATTATCTAAACAAGCCAATTTGCGTATAGTAACCATTCGCTTTGTGAATGCTAAAGAATTAATGATACTTGAAATTGTGCAACTATGTCCATTGCTATGAGCGGTGTATTTGGAGTGAACTTCTTTTTTGCGTTGTAACTGTGAATAAGCGAGTCGGTGTCTGATTAAGAGTGACGTATTTTTTTATTCTACATGAGCTGCTAATGAGTGACTTCTGAATTAGCTATCTATCTATCTTTTGTCGAATTATTATTGCTATTCGAGGATTCTCTTCTCTTCTTTCATAAAAAGATGTGAGTAGTACTACCTGAATTACATAGTACATAAAATAACGGTGTGTTAAACAGACAACAAGTTCGGAGGGTAATTGCCAAACTTAGCTGGTTTTCTTGCATTTTCTGAGACGTTCGAACACGCGAGTTATTCGCCCATCTCTTCGACAGAATTTTCTAGTATCGTTATTCCTCCTCAAATAAAATATTATCTTGGGTTGTCGTCCTCAATGCGGGCGTTATTAATTACTTATTTAGGCACTCTCTTAGGCTTGTTATCCACCTTGCTGTTAGGTTTATATCTCTACTGCTAAGGGGCTTATATCGCCTTCTCTTTTAAAATGTTCTTCATCACTTTTTGTTTGTCCACATCATATCCAAAACTAATAGACGTATCATTTGTTATCTTAATCCCCTAATTCGGTTGTTTTCTCTGTTAAGGAAGGATTCCCAACCATATATTGCGTGTACTTCTCTCTCGTTATCATTGTTTCTCATGAACACAGCCATTTTATCCTCCAAAGTATCTACAATTATATGATGTTTTCAATATTTTCTTCATCGAAGAAAGGGATCTTCATTCTGTGTGTATCGACAATTGGCATTGGGTAGCGCTTATGAAGTATTCTGTAGTACTTCTGTACAATCGTTGGCCAGCATTTGCTGACGTCATTCTTCTTCAGCGCTAACTCTTTTCCTCCAATGCATTGCCGCTATCTTATCGGACAAACCCAATGACTTGCACACTTCTACAAACGCAGCTAATTAGATTACGCCATTAGTTATTATTTGTTGAATACCAAAACAAATTACAAAAATATATTTTGTTTCACTTAACATCGAGTCTACTTTTCAATTCGCACGATGTCTTCCATCCGTCTTCTATTCCAATAAGTTTTTCATGAAATTATGCTGGCACTGATGGCAGCTTCTATGAAGACATAAAGTTTCTGAAACGCGCTGAAAAATGTATCTAAGTTTAATTAGGATATTTATACTATTTTATAGTAATTTTTTATTTTTATATTTATTATATATCTATATATATATTTTTTTATATATAATATATATTATATATATATATATATATATTATTATATTATAATTTATATCTATATATTTATATTCTATAATTTATTTTTATACTAAAATAGTTTTTTATATATATAATATTTATATTATTATTATGTATATTTATATTATATCAATTTATAATATACTATTATATATTTATATTTTATATATCTTTAATTATTATATTTATATATATATATGATATATTATTATTATTACTATATTATTATTTATACTAATATATATATTATATATTATATATTTATATATTATATATATATGACTTTACGGTGTATGTATTTTATTATGTAGTATGGGTGGTTATATTAGGCTATAGGGTATTAGGTGGTTTGGTACTAGGTATAATCTGTTATATTTATACTAGTTTTTTTATAATTCTATTATGTGTCAATAAATTTGACAAAATGCTTTACGGAGAGCCAGTGTTAGTCCTTATAGAATCGAAACAGAAGGATTAATTGTGAATGTCTGTGAATTGAATGTTTTGGTGAATTGTGAATGTCGGTGAATTGTGCATGTCTAACAAGAGGTTGAAGGTAAATTGTAGTAGTATCATCGTTTCTAGGCGATTTGTAGTATTCTTCTACGCTTTTCTTTTCCGATGCATTGCTGGTGTGGTTTTTTTTTTCATTATTTAATTTTATGTAATTGTCAGTTGTATATGTGATGATGCTAATATATTTTTGTTAAATTTACATAAGTTTATTTATTTTTGGTTTTTTGGTTTTTTGGTTTCTATGAGAATCGATATAATTTATGGTTCATTCACAGTTTGTTCACCACATACCACAGAATAGAGTGCGAAATGTCTTTTTAAATCTTTCAATCTAGAAGCAATATGAGTCTGAGACTCGAGCTAACTGACGAATGTATAAATCTAAAGAACAATGACAATAATACATAGCCTGTTTTATAAGTGTCTGCATGTTAAAGTGGGTGTCAGACGGATACTGAGGATATGGTATGTATAGCATACCATCTTTGGAGTCTACACTATTTCTGCTGTGTGACAGGCCAGGCTTTTAACTATACGGAGTTCCGTTTTCATCTACACGTCTACGAGCTTTTTTATATTATTTTTTCTAATTCACTATTACTTAGCTAAAAGTACATCTTCCTCACTGTTATCAATCACTTTTTTTAACACTTTATTTTTGACCAGAAGACTTTTCATTATTATTTACTTGATAAGTCCTCTCTTTATATAAATCACATCTATGTATTTCCAACAACGGGAATACTTCCCATATCATTTAGTGCTCATTTGTATTTTTATATGTCATTTTCTCTTGTATATCTGCAGGCGTCTGTTAAGCCTTCGCGTTCTCTCACCTCTGGTTCCTACGAGGCCCGTTTATACACTCCTATGCTGCCTGCTCTTTGCAACCTATTTCTAAGTCTGCACTTTTTTCTCAATCCAGCCGTTAATACGACTGTCATTTTCCACGGGGACGAGGCTATGTCCAGAGCTATTTCATTTGGCCCTTTTTCGGGCGTTTTTTTTCTTTTTTTTCATTTTAACTAGTCCCAGTGTTGTGTTTATTCTTATGTGTAAAACAAAGGTTTATTACTCTTTTCTTATCCATTACTATATGTATTTATTATTTTTTAGTTACATATTTCATTACTTCTCCTTCTCGAAACTTGACCTTAAGCCAACAGTGGCTGTTTGGCCCAGGCCCCCGCGTTTGACAATCCATTCAACTTAACAACGTTGATTATGTAGGGTTCTCATATGACCTTTTGAGTCTGGTATACTAGTACTCTCTATGCTTTTCTTCTGTTAATTTGTATTGCTTATCTTAGGCCGCCCTGCCTACAAATTATGTTTTTTTGCATTTTTTGTGCATATCTCAAAAATATCTTTACTATCCTACCCAACTTATCCTTTGTGATTTGAAGACCTCATAGGTTTTGATAAACGGTATGACCTGCAGTTTTTTATCTTTTGTTGGAATAATCAGTTCAGTCAACTAACTTTTTCTTATTACAAGAAATGACCCTTTTGTAGATCGAATTATTTCTAAGTCGACTGAAATACCGCGTCTTTAAGCAGACTGGAAGGAGCAATGCTAGAGTGAATGAGATGAATTAAATGAAAAATTACAAATACCGTATTTTGTTATAATAGGCTGGCAATGACCGAGAGACCTACCGGCTACTAGGGGAGTGTCTCAGATGAATATTTTGTAATTAAAAGACTATAAATATATTATCCATTACGTATACTGGATTCTTATCAAATCTACGATTTTCTTATAGCTAGTCCCTGTGATTGGTATGCTGGTATCCCCTCGGAATTACCTTGCGGTCTGTGGCGTTTTGTCATTTTTCCAGTCTGGATTTGGCACATTGGTTTCTCTTTAGTTCACGTTGTCTATCACTGACTTCTGTCATATCTCTAGATAATTTCTTTTCTTCAAGGTTTATTACTAATTTTTTTATCTTGTCGTTTCAGTTTTCGGTTTCATGATTTAGTTTTATCTATATTTTTATTACCTTCTTCTATTAGTATAATTGTAGACTGTCAAAATATCTCATAATCTGCCTGTAACGACCCCACGTGGTAGCTTTACACCTAATCATTCTGATCATCGTACCTTAATGTTAATCCGGATTACTCTGTCCGTAGGTCTATCCTCATTCCACACGTATTATAACTAGGCTGCGACTGCCGCAAATTTATCAAGAACAAAATAACTACTACCAAGGTTATCTACAGTAAGGGTGTTTTATGGGGATTTGTAATAATATTAATATTTAAATATTAATGGCGTTAAAGAGAGAGAAGAATAAAGTCAAATTATACAACTACTAATCGTTTACCAATCTATCATTTTAACTTATGAGAAATTCTTCGCCTATAATATATATTTTATATATAATAATATATTATATACTAATTAGTGGGTTTGATTTGTTCAACGTATATATTGACTATTTGTTCGAGATATTTAGCAAAAATATACTCAACAATATATAGACACGATTAGACTTTACAAAGGAATATAATATATTGGGAGCTTTTAATAGGTACAATGTTTTTTAAATAGATTACTTAAAACATCGATTTGTGTCATTGTGATTACAAATGTAATGTGCTAAAGACCTAGCTTGATTTAAATAACTAGATGATGGGGTCTCAAAGCAAAAGTAAGTTGCCAGCTTAGTAATATATTACGCAATTGTCGTTAATTTTCTAAATAAATTAAATGTCGACTCGTTGGCAATTTTTACGTGTTATATAAATCCACATAAAATTTTTTGACAATCGTTAAACACTTTTATATTGAGTTTAACACAAATAGAATCTGTTACGATATTGAATAGAGTAGAATGACTACTGTCATGTAAGACACTTCCTTACCTGTTCTCAGGTTGATATTTATTTTTTGGTCAAGACCGCGAGACACTAAATGGGGTATATTGCAATCGCTATCACAGACGATGCTGTTTAAATATGAGCATCGGCGTAATTACAAATAACCAATATACGTTTGTAAAACACTAGATAATATACTCATTAGCTTTTACAAGTAAGGAAATTACAAGCCACGATAATGTCACATTTGATTCAAAGTTAAAACACCATTTTACATTTAGAAACATTACTGAGCAATTCCCTTTTAGCATAAAATATAAAAAGACTAGCTTCCCATATACATAGAATATTTTTTGCGAGCATCTAATATATATTATATTAATAATGAATTTTTGTATTTTCAGACTTAAGGCGACAGAGCTGTCTATTACTTCAACTTGTATATTCATTTGCATTCAAGAACTTTGAATGTGAAAGCAAACCAAAGATCTCAAAGTATTTCATATTTGTTACTATTCTATTACAAAATTCTGCGGCGAGAATCAGTTTTTATCGTTTAACCATTTTCCAGAGGTTCACAACATTCTGTAATAATATCAATAAATGATGTAATTCTCACTTGTTATTTTAGTTTTATTTTATGTAAGAATAAATGGGGTTTATATAAGTCATCTTAGCAGCGGCGCCCGTAAATTATGGTATTGTCTTCTTATCAATTTTGTAACTTCTGTTCTATCAAGTAAGGATACTTCTAATTGTTTAAGTCTGATTTACTTAAAATATCCGAAAACGATAAAAGCCAAATGCCTTGTTTCATTAATTTTGACATTTAAATTATATTAAAATCATTAAACATTTATCTGATTCACTGCAATGTTATATATTATATATATGCAAAACAATTACCTTAATAATAAATGCGTAGTATCTTAATTTTAACAGTTTTTAAATATACTATAATATTAATTAATTAATTAATATATAATTAATCTTATAATAGTATTATTTATTTATTATCTACAAGTTTTAGTGAATGAATCTCAATTCAAAAACTTAGCTTTCTAAACGTATGATCTCCGAGAAACCTAGTTTATTTCATTGGCTGTCCATTTACTCATAATTTAAAATCGCAATTATTTTTCTTAACATAAATTTTCGACGAGCGCTACAATATCAATAATACAATCGTATATATTTATAAAATGAAATGAAAGAGATATTTGCAATTGGCTAATTGTTGCCATTACTTTTTAACATACAATATATATATATACTATTATTATTATTATTTACGTTTGTAATGATGTGCATTTACTATCTACGATAATGGTTATTGTAAGTTTAACTACTAAATAATATTATAATTTGCAAGAAAAATGAAATAAGAGAGGTATATTTTAAATTCTCTTAGGAAACAGGTGAGTGTTTTTTTAAAAGTAAACAATGTCATGTCTTAGATGCAAGAGGTTATGAAAATCCTTTGTTGTTTTCAGTGGTATTATTTTTCTTTTATTTTTTGTATAGCTTCAAAGATATACTATTAGTTAGTTAATATAATTATTAGTATAGTAGTACGAAAGTTATGAGTAGTAGGTAAATAAAATCTAAACAGTATATTCTGTTTATATTTATATTTGATGTAGTATTATTGGGTGGCTTATTATGGTTTTGGAGTTGAAAGCGAGTAGTTTAAAGGGAGCATGGTGAAATGGTGGTATAGCAGTAGCTTATTTACTTCCTATGGTGATGAAGCATGATGATATTGTATTTAGTAACTATTATATTCTGGCTTTAATATAATATATATATATAGTGGGATATATAGGCGTATTATTTTACTATCTAGATTAATTTACTTTATATCATACTGACGTTTTGTGTAATTATTATATTCATATGAAGCATGTCCTTCACGTGACGTAGTGTTCTTTAATATTTAGTATCTGTACCTAATGCTTTGCTCTACCAAGCTGTTTTATCACATGCGGCTTTCATTCTACCCATCCAACAACTTTGCAGCACTTTTTTTAAGATTAAAAAGGTAAGTAATTCGGAACATAACGCTGCAATCTTCTTCCCTAGACTAACCTTAACCTCTATTGTTGTTCTGATCCGATTTCTCCTTGTATACTTTCAACAGGTTTCAAATTTTCTAGGACTCATGTCTAAGATTACCAACTTAAACATACATCACCGATATTAATACTCCTGAATGAGACGATTTGTTCATCGCGTGTTGCGCTACGTGAGCGCATTCCGCTCAAATCTTGGGTCGCTGACTAAGGTCCCTTTTATGTCTCGGATACTGCTTTGGTTTTGTTCCGGTGATTTATACACCGAGGTCGAGCGCTGGGACCTATGGCTGTTGAATATTATGTGGGTTAGGCCTCACACCTCTAACTACACCTCGTGACGTATCCCCTAAAATTAACGAGGCGGAGCGCTGGTATTCACTGATGAGGCCTTTCCGATCGCGTCTCACGGTCGCCCTGAAGTTAGAGAATCCAATTGAGTATGAACCAACTCGTCTCTTCGAAAGGGAATATCGGAGCTGTGCATGCGAGAGCGGTTTTTCAAGCTTCGACCTTTCAAAGCGTGGTCATAAGTCTTGCTCTGACCGACGGGGAATTCTGCCGGTAGATACCCGGTCAGAATCCAATTATGGCCACTGGCGAGAGACGGCTGTTGCTTATAACATTTCATTACATATCCTCATATATCAAATAACCGTCCATAGCAAAGGTACGTCGTCTTTCTGCGTTCACTGACGCGGACGATCAGGTACTGAGGTGTTGGATGCGGGGCCGTCTCCCTGTGTCTATTCCTTGCCTCCGCAGGGAGTTTGACTTATGGTCCCATGACTCATCCGTCTCAACGTCTCTCCAATCCTAGTCACCCCTGTTGCGCCAGAATTAGGTGTAGGATAGGGCGTTTGCATCTGCATTACGTGCTGCATATCCACGCTAGTCTTGTTATTTTTTGATTTTTTGGATCTGTTTCGGTTCTACATCCTGCGTTGAAGGTGTAGCTTCACTCAGTGGCTGTAGAGGCTGAAACGGGCAGCTAAACAGGGTACACGTGTTGGTGCGTCTGCTGCTCTGTGTCCTTGAACCTGAGTGACCTGTCTCGGTCTTCCCATTCTTCTTCATATCTTTTGATGGTCCTGAGCGGCCATAGGAAAAATTCACGATTGGTCGTAAAATATGATTGCCCTTTTTCTCGAATTCTATCTACTCTTAGATCTCTCAGTTGGGATCTCTTATTTCGCTAATGGTATTGGTTCCTAATTATTTGTATCGGTGCAGCATTGAGGAGAATGCGTGAGGAATTCGACAGGACAGTTGGAAAGTTTGTTTTCCAGAGAAGAATAGAAGATTGTAAAAGAGACACTTCGCGAGTTATTATGAACTTAAATAAAAACTATATGTGCATAAATCGTTGAGAAAGACGTAAACACCCAATATCCCGCGCATCTTTCGTTTCGTGTCTTGCCCAGAATGACAATGACAATAATGGAGAGAGACAAAAAGATCTATACTAAGACATAGTAGTGGAAAACTGAAGCTAAAAGATGGGAAGACAATCTTTCGTGACTAGGAGTAGTGAGAGGAGTAAAGGCCACTTGCCTAGCAATTACCGTAATATACTGACGAATATGATCAGAGGAGGTGGCGCCAGAAAACAAAGTCAATTGTGAAGGCGTACTTCATTCAGTTATACTGAGAGAATGTGTGGAGACTTAAGCGCAACGGGAAATATCGAGGAAAAACAACAATCCCGATTGCCAGAAAGATGTGATGGAACAGGGTAAACCGCCTACCGAAGAGTCTTTGGATGTTATTTGTGAGGCACAGTAGTCATGCACATTCACGTGACGCATAGAGGGCGTAGTAGGATCGAAGAATGCGTGTATAGTGAAGCCTAATGCGCGTAGTATGCTTCAGGAACTAGAATGGATGCTTAGGATGACTGTAAGAGGCCCAGCCGTAAGACATGTTCCTCCGTAGGATGATCCATAACGGTAGGAACCATAATCAATATAAGCTGGAGACACAGTAGGTGAGAACTGGTCTCTTGCCTCAGGTCCGCACCCCCTGCAGTGCCCCGACCGAAGAAAGCCGAAATGCGGCCGGTTAATCGGAGGCGAAAAGAAGGTTTGAGTATATCGTATAATAAATACCAGAGGATGATCTCAAGTGGAGAGTTGAGAAAAGGGTTTTCTCTCGAATAATGTCCATCACCCATATGATTTCATATAGATAGTGGCAATTCAGCTGCGAGCTTGAATTAGTTATGGTAAACAGGATGGAGACCCTTCTCTTCCTTCTTCGGAATCCTGAGAGAGAACTGTGCTATTTGCTGTGCCTTCTATCCCAGCGTGTCATACGAGCGCTAGTATTAGTTCCCAAAATTTGGAATACACTTATAAGAGATTCTAGTTCTGACATCCTGATCTGGTCCCCAACATGGAGACCCGGCCGATTACTGGGGAGGCACCCACGTCGTCACCCTTTTTTAACTAAACCTACGGTAGAGAATGGTGTCAACGCTTTCAAGCGAGAGCCTTACCAGCGCTGTCCTATTCCCAAAATGATTCCCACTGAGATTTTTCAAGAAATCCTTTGAATTCTCCTCCAACTCTAATCAAGATAAATCTGTATCATTCACTAAAATCTGCGCTATAGATGGATCCGTGAGTACGAAAGAAAGTGAGGAGATAGTTACTGGTATGACCAAATCAATATCATAATTTTTAACGTTCTGTAAATATTAGGAACAATGTTATATATTAATTGTAAGGGAATGATTAATTATAGTTGGTTAAAAAATATTAGTTTTATATTCTAGATTTTTGACTGACAAATAGATCATATTTCACGCCACTTTCTCAAGCTGGAGACTTAATGCATTACTCCTCTCTTGAACAGAATTTAAAATATTGTATACAGGGGCCAGAACCAACCCATTCTGTAATTGAGTATTCTAATCCCAGTAAGCGTGCCTCGCTTTCTTTGGAGGCAGATCAGGGAACTCTGAAGTACATTGTGACTTCAAAAAATAAAAAGAAAAAAAAAACTAAAAAGAGTATATGTTAAGTCTGATCCTATTTCCAGATTTATTGAATATAAGGCACCGCCTTTGATTACCGTCTGACAAATAGTAAGTTATTCATGTACACGACAATATATATTATCGCTTGATATGCCATATTCATCAGGAATGAGTGATATTGAGAGCTAAGAGCATATTATTATCCACCTACTCACGATGCGTCAAATTTCTTATTTATGCTGCTTGACGGTAATCATTAAGTATAGACTTAGTAACTACCAATAAATGAGATATTATATGAATAATACCGCTAATGTCGAAGAAAGGATTAGAAAAACTGCAACTTCACGTCATAACGAATTCTATACTTCCAATACATTTTATAGGTAGATAGATGATAGAATAGCGTCCCAAATAAAGAGTCAAAGCTCACAATTGAAATATCTAAGCGGAAGTGTTGCAATTAGGCTGTAGTAGCAGGTTCGCGCGGACGGGCACTCCACTAATCCGGCCCGAATCCTAAAGTGTCTAGTACAATATGCAACTATAAGAGATGCTAGCAGGAATGGCTGTGCGAGGGCAGTCCGAGAAAGTCAGTTTAAATCGCAGTAAAAACGCAGTATCTAGGTTCGGTTAGCAGGTCTTTACAAATTGTATGAATTCGTAATTAGGTAACATTGAATGTCAGAGGTGAGAGAAGAGCGTAAGTGGAGGTAGCGTAGCTAGTTAATGGAAAGGGAGTAGAGATGGAATCCTGAGTCGTGCTACATTAAGGTCGCAAAGTGTGTCAAATAGTTATTTGAGGTTTGGCTCGCAGGCAATTCCGGTGGAACTGTGATGTTAGGTACTTATATGAGTATTTGAGTAATGGCAATCAGAAGGCTACGTGTTTGGAAGTAGGTAGATGGTTAGCTTAGAAATGAATGTTGTTCGTGCTGCTCGCTGCGACAGATCAAATTGATAAAGAGGAGTGGAAATGAAAGTGTCACGAGATTTTGATGAGAAGCTCGAGCTTGTCTAGGTTACGTATACTATTTAGTCAATCTTTGTGTGATTGAGCTCTACAACTATATAACCTAAGGAGATGAGTTATACAAGTTTTTAAGTTTTTGGGCAAAAAAAGTCCAAGTATTATGATAGTGGGGTTATCGTGACGTTTTGGCTAATCTGAAAAGGGAAACTGTGTGAAGAAGAACGAATGAGCAGAAAAGGCTGTTAATCCTATTGGTGGCGATATTAGCTGGGATAAAAATGATGGTGTCTGCTGGCATGAATGGGTGATCGTAAAGGTAGCATTTCAGATTGATAGTTTTTGGGAGAGACTCTGAGAATTAAAGGTTGGATAGAAGTAGAATAAACAAAAGTGAGATTTCAAGCAGTGAGGAATGAAAAAAACTTGAAACAATGAAGACATTATGAGAAAATGCTTACTGCTATTACTTATAAAATAATAATACTGGCCAGCATAATTTTCGGAAATGGAAAAGTGTACGTCCTATATAGTATTTATCATACTGAATCAGAAAATCTATTCCAAAATGCCTTATCACGTCACACTTTCATGTTATCACACCATAAATTTATACATAAAAGACCTACAAACTTGTTAGTAATGTTTTAGTTGGCAAGTTTATTCGAGTCTGATTTTCTAAATGACTAATGCTGTAGGTGAAACTTTGAAATCTTTATCATAAAGTTAGGATTTGGAATGTCATTATATAGGAGGAGAATAAATGTTAAGAGGAATGGAGATTATTCTGGATAGATGTATTGTCTAGTGCTCAAAAAAAATTCACTATATAGGATAGTTATACAAATAAAAAAAAGTATAAATGAAGGGGCTTTGGTATGGAAAGGTATGGTTAGGTATCGTGAAGGCAGTATAGGTTGTAATTGAACTGAAAGAAGTGTTAAGTCAATGCTGAACATTGTCATTCACACTCCGATAAGAATATGTAAGAAAGCGTAACTGAAGTATACGAATTAAAGGCAAAGGTTTCGTAAAGAGTTCAGCTTCATCAAAATGCAAAAAAGCAGCACTGTGTACTAGCTCGAAAGAGAAGTAGTGGATAGGTGCTCAAGTAATTAATTAAGTGGGGAGTCCAACGAGAGTAAATAACAGTGAATGGTGGAAATGAAGAAGGTTGATGAAGAGCCGGGGATATAACAGGTAAAAAAGAGGGCTGTCCGAGTTAAAATATGGAGTCAAACAATCGCCATAAATATAGTATGATAAATATATCAAATAGAAAAATCTGCTTGGTAATTTACTAAATATAGGAGTGAAAAAAGAATAATATAATATTCTTATATAAAATAAGTTGTTATTACGTAGTAGTTAGAATACAAGATGGTATAATAAACATGTTTGGAAATTAGAGGATGATGGGACTTACAAGGGAATAGGAAGCTCTAAGCTGGATAAGGAAGCGCAAGAAAGGTTAGATGAAATGAGAATAATGGGGATCTTTGCTTAGTAATTAATACTTGATAATAGAAGAACTGGTGCTTTTGTAAAACTGATGAATATGGTGTATTGAAGGTAGTGTGGAATAAAATAAACATCTTATTTAGAAAATCTGCCAACATCATATAACAGTAATATTCGAAGAGGTGATAGTGAATGCGTGTGTCGGGTTTGATGGTGCAAGAAGGATTAATGGTATTATTATTATGGGGAATGAGTTTATTTGAGTGTGCAGGTATGTCAATGTAGATGTAGTGTGATATAATAGTATTCGATAAAGAAATGGTATATAATAATCCTTGCAGGTATATATGATGAAATTACTGGTGATAAATTGAACAATGAATAACCGAAAAGAAGCGAGTGAATGTACGTTAGATTCTCTGATTGATTTAGGATTTGGGATATGTTTTTTGTAATAAACCTTAGGAGATGCAAGTTATTATTAGTATGGGTATACATGTATTTGATCTCATTATAATGTATATTGTTGAAAATTTAAAAGTGAGAGCGGGGATACACTAACAGTTACTGATGAAACTTACCTTAATAGATTGAGATTGAGGATAATGGGATTAGCATTACAAAGTTGAAAGTAATCAGCTGGTGAGACAATAGTTAGTGATATCTATATGAATTGGTAAAAATTAAAGTAATTGTGAGTGTTGCTAGAATAGGAATTTAGTAAAAGGATGAAAAAATATGGATTTTATTATAAATAAAAAATTACCCGGCTGTAGTAAAAAAATATAATCTGTGTCTGATTAGTAAGTAGTATTCTGTCAAGATTCTTATTTGGTGAATGAGTCGATTCTGGTGATCAGACTCATAAAGAAGGTATGACCGGGGTATTAAGAGAGTTAGAATTTGTAAGGTAATAGGATGTAGTTTTTGATGATATTTATTACTAATTATTATCTTATTAACATATGTATGTATTATTTCATTTTTTTTTGTTCGGTGAATAATTAGTTAGTTTTGTTGTTACCGTAACAAATTGTAAAGAATCTGTACAGAAATATTTCGATTTATTTGTGTTCGTGTGAAGATCTGAACTACAAACAAAGGAGTTAAATGTATCGAGTATAATCACTAGTTTAATGTCAAAAGTTTAAGAAAGAGAGATTTTCAAATTGAGATGCCAATGATGTTTTACGTTTAACGTATATAAAATAGAGTGTGGATAACTCTTTTCCGAGTTTTTAAAACTGGGGATGCTCTTATTCAATAAATAAAGCATTAGAATACGATTAGAACATGGCCTGCCCATTCATGCCAGCCCATATCCACCAACTAATTATTATAAACATGGTACAGTCCACTCTTGGGCTGGGCAGGGTATCTTTTGGTTAGACTTCATCTTATTGTACCATGTCTAGTCTGGGGTCAGAGAACTAGACATAAAAACAATGCGAATTCATGGAAAGATAAGTTACATTCTTTCTCCTCAAAGAAAGAAGTATATGACAGGAGAATAAGAGGGCCCAGAACTTTTCCGCTCTAATAATGATAGTTTAAGGAGAGTGATGCAAGAGTTTGATCGTTAGAAAGAGATTGTAAGGGAAAAGAAACTTGGACGCCCTCATCATTACCATTTGACAAATATTAGATGACTAAAAATGGGTTGTTAGTGATTAAACAAGTAGCTATATGATGAATTTATTAATTTTATAACTGAAAAAAAGCTAAATAATGATAATGCGATTGATTTCTGTTGTAGAGCACTCGCCAAACAAAGCAAGGGTCCCAGGTTCGCAATTGGTCGGGTAGGAGAATGTGAGCTATTCTCTCCTTGGGCTTGGCTTCCTCCTGCTCGGACGTTAAATGAGTACACCCCCTCCTTGATTAGAGCTCAGCCCGTGATCGGTGTTGTTTATCTCTAAAAAAAATGCATTCTTCGGAAACAAAAATATCCATAAGTATACGAGAATTGGGATGGGTAGAGATGGTATTGAAGTGAAGAGTATGATTGATTTTGTGTTGGCAAAGAACTATACGAGAATTGGGGTAGGTAGAGATGGTATCGGAGTGAAGAGTATGATTGATTTTGTGTTGGTAAAGAAGATGTTGAAGTACATGATGGATGTTAAATCACTGAGGGGCTTGGGGATGGGAATGTCAGATCATTATGGATGGAAGGGAAGTGGGAAGAGTTAAGAGTGAAATAGGTTATAAGGAGAAGTATGTGAGAACACTTGCAAATACATCAGTTGAATGTTAAGTAAATGTTAACTTCTATATGGAAAAATTTAGAGGTAGACGTGGTAGGAGAGGGTGTTAGACTGATGGAGAATGGAAGAGAGAATAGGGTGCCCTGCTTATTTTACGCTGATGATTTGGTTTTGTGTGGTGAATTTGAAGAAAGAATGACAGGATTGGTTGGAGGGTTTGGTAGGATGTGTAAAAGATGGGTTTTAAGGAAAATGTAGATAAGAGTAAGGGGATGGCATTGAGTGAAGAGAATCCACATTGTGATATCATGTTGGATTGTGATCTATTGAAACAAGTATCAGTTTAAATATTTAGGTTATATGTTGGATGAAAAGAGAACAGATGATGCAGAATGTAGTAGGAAAGTTGTGAATGGTAGGAAGGTGGCTGGTGCAATTAAATCTTTGGTGAATGTAAAGGGACTAAGTCTTGAGTGTGCTAGGGTTCTGCATGATGGTATGTTAAGGCAGTACTTTGAATAGTTTTGAAATTATGGTGTGGAAAAAGAGGTATAGATTTAAGGTGCAATCTGTTGAGATGGATAATTTTGAAGGAGTTGTGTGGTGTGTAGGAAGGCGTAAATGAGAGAATAAATGAGTTTATTGAGATGGTTTGGTGTACATAGTCAGTTGGTTAAGCGTATATATAGCGGATATATAAAGTGGGAATCAAACGACTGGGAGACCAAAAAAAAGTGGATTGAGTCAGTTAGGGAATTTCTGAAAGAATGGAATGTGAGTTTGGTAGAGACGAAAAGAAAGTTGCATAATAGAATTGAGGGTTTGTTTTGTGAAGGGGTATGGTTGTGGGCCTGCCCCAGGTGATGATCCACACATTGACGAGATACCACAGTGAGGGATCTCTGCAGTTTTGTGAAGCCCTAGGGTGGATTTTTAGTGTGACGAGAGCTCACATACGGGATGGTAATAATAATTTGCATTGTAAGTCAATATCAGAAGAATGGTGATCACCAATATCAAGACAAGGTTGCCACTTACTTAAGGATAAAAAACCCTGCTTTTAGCTAATCCTAATCAAGCTAATCAAAAATGTATTTATTACCTCGAGAGATTTCGAAGATTAGATTGATGACAGATCTACACTCTCCCTAACAGCAGAATATCTAATTGCAGACAAAAAAATCCCTAAGATGGATATGTAATATTATTTTTTAACTCTCAGCTCGGTTGGCTTGATGATCTGTAACCACAAGAACCCAGTTTATGAATTTATTACAAAAATATATAAATTTGTGAAAATAAGGTATACCACCATAATAATATACAATAGACCTCAAGTGAGGCTTGATGACTGAATTAATATCGCTCTTAATGATTGATCGAATATCATAATTACTTTAAATCAAATAATTTGTACATGGTCATATACACAGTATATATATTAAATAAACAGAACCCATAATGAAGTAGTTTGTGATTATCAGAGTCCGGGAATGACGATGGTTTATCTAATACCAAAGTAAAAGGGATAATAAATATATAAATATATTTATATCCTCAAATTATAAAGCTGGGATGACTAATATATATGGATGTATTAATATCTCAATTATTGGCAATAAGTAGTGGGAAGGAATACTGATATTTAAATATATATCTATTCCCTTGTGACTCAAATTTAAGAAAAGCCAGATTTTGAGTAACTATTGGCGTTTGACCAGTAGAGAGGTAGTCAGCGATACTGAAACTAAAACTCCTGAATCACTGAGCTGGGTCATGTTGGAAGAAAATTGTAATACCAGATCAGCTAACTCTAGTCATGACATGCTCTGAAGTATTATTGAGATCAACACGTGATGTTGATAATTGTTCCAGAGCAGGACCGTTTCTAAAATTATACTTGGTCTGTGCGAGATCATAAAATAGTATGAAACTCAAAATTGAAATTTCAAACTGGAACTCAGAGCTGAAATAATACTGCACATAAGCCTTAAATACAAAAATACCAGCATCTGTCTCTCTCTCTCCGCTCCAACCTTCTACCTTCCATATCAGCAATTACCCTAATGACTATAGGCTCCAATTTAACTATAAACAATTCCGTGCAATAGTATTCTTCGGAATACCTCACTCAGCAACAAAAATATGAAGGTGATGGAATATCAAGCAATTTAGCAATAAATATAAATAGAATGGAATATTAAGTATTGTAAAGCTATCAATAGATATATAAGAATATATCAACAATAACCTGTAAAATTGCTAGAATGTCAAGTGTTTGGACACCAGCTTTGCACAAATCTTAAACATATGCAAGTGGGTTGTTAAAATTCTGTGCATCATGGTTAGAATCACATGACAAGTCATATAACCAATCTCAACTTTTTTAATCCAATACGATAACTCTCACCCATGTAGATATATATTGGACTCAGACCGGATGTGAAGAAGCAACCTCGGCGGAAGCAAGTCGGAGTGCGTAAAAAGACGATCCCTTACAGGGATCGTTTTTTTTACGCACTCAGAATTAATTCCCTTCGGGAATTGATTCTTCGGAGACGTAATAATAATAATAATAATATTACATTGGGTGTATGTGTATGCGCACGCAGGCGCTCACGCGCGCACTCTATCCGTCTGCGACGAAGATTTACGTCATCTCGCTCGAGCCTAACTCTCGTTCGGACTTTAATCAATCTATGGGTTTGGAAGCCAAAAGCGGCAATAAACGCGGCGTAGGGGCTTACGCTCTGCGGGGTGACCCCCTCTTATATACATCCTAGATGACTTGGGAAATTTACGACCGGTTTTTCATGCTTTAAACCCATACATAGATTATAATCCAAGTTTCGAAGGCAATAGCTCTTATATCTTTTGAGAAAAGCTGTAGGATCTCGTGTTCGGTAACTACAGCGATTAATCGAATTTAATTATAGTTAATTAATTTTTCTTTGATATATTATTTCATTGTTAAAAGTCAACCGGACCACGTAGAAATTTAAACATCCATATAGGGGTAATCGATCACGATAAATCGATTGGAAGCATTAAAAATGATCTACGGATCATTTAAAACCTTCTAGAAACCCAAAAAAGCCCCTTTGGGGGGCTTCGCCCCCACTTTGGGGAGCTTAAACTCCAAAAACGGTCTTCCATACCCTTAAATTCGGTCTCACCGCCCTTAAAAACCCTAACCTTGACACGTCAAGCCTGAAAAACCAAATGTTGCAAAATGTTGGCTTTGGCAACATGTTGGCACTTCCGGTTTTCACTTCCGGTAGTTCGGTTTGGCCGTCATTTTTTCCACCCACTTACTATAATATATTATATTATATATTATATATATATATATATATATATATATATATATTATATTATATATATATATACTATTATATATATATATATATATATAATATATATATACTATATATATATATATTATATATTAATATTTGAGTCAGTGTACAGGACCCACTACGGTTTCACAAAGCGGCCCACACTGGGTTGTAAAAAATACGTGAACACTAAATGTGAGGCGTGACTCCTATGGAGCATAACATATTTCACGTCATAAAGAAGATTATGATAATAGAGAATGTAATTAGTAATATATATTATATATATATATATTATATATATATTATATTAATCATATAATATTATATTTAATGAGATAAAAGAGAGAGAAGATATATATAAAACATAAAAACATAATGGAAACTTTTAATCACCTTTTTATTATTATTATTACTTTAAAATCTCTATAAGACCTACACTGGCGAAGTGCCAAAAATACCAGTTCCTTTACTATCTCTACCAAGTAATAAAAATAATAGAAAACTCACGACTATTATTTAATAGGACACCTATTTATTACTACTACTAATACTGTTGCTGATATCTTATACTAACACTTAATTAAATTATAGGTTAGTAATAATAGTTAGGTAAATTTAATAGGTCTATTTTATAATTTAATTATGATAAATTAATAATAAATAATATATAATAATATAAGATTAAATTATAATACATATAATATATTATATATTATTATATAAATTAAATAATAATAATGGTAAAATATAATAATGAATTTATAATATATAATAAATATAATAATATTATTTAAAATAATATAATTAAATAAAATATATTATAAATATAAATTTTAATAATTAAATAATAATAAATAATAATAATATAAAAATATAATATATAGCAAGTATAAACAATTTATTTAGTTATGTTTAAGAAAATTTATTTTATTTATAGTTATTTAAGAAATATTGACCAACATAAACAGCTACTTCCACAAAGCCTAACTATTTATTACATTATGTGATAATTCTACTATATTTTAATAAGAAGTTACATATTTCCTACAACACACAATTACGTCCCATTTTAAAAATACTGTAAGAAAGTTTTTAATCAATAATTTATAAATTATATATAATAAAAATTAGATGTGTTTTGGTATGAGAAATAGAATAGTGTATATTTTGAATTAAAGTAAATTTACGTTAATCACTTTTCTAGCTATAAGATATTTAATTTAATTTTATTTACATATAATTGTGAAGAGCTCACATTGAGATGCACGTCAATAAGAGTAAACAAAATTTTTATAATTTTACTGTGAGGTATGTGAGAGTGGGGTGGGTGAGGGGTGAACGGTAAGCGTAAAGTCACCAAAATCAATTATTAATAATAATGATAATAAACGAGTCCGAAGCGGTAGTTTGTTTGCCTATATATATATAGTTAGTATATAGGAGGTCCTGTATATAGTAAAGTCCTAACTGCTCCTTATAAGATTTTATCTACTCTCATACAATAGTGAGTGATATCTATATTCAATTGAAATAAAAAATAGCAATATACGAACTAACTGGAAATCTCTAACATATAACAATAAAAAATAAAGTAAATATATATTATTTAATTGTAATTTAAGTATCTTATCAGGAGATTACTCGTAGCCATAATACCGTTCCAGTTTTGATATATATTTTGTGATTAAAATATATATATATATTTTATTTATTATATTATAATTATTTCTATTAGTATAATCCATCCACTTTGGATCTTATAAAAATTTCATTAAAGTGTTAAATACCTGTGTTTATAAAATAATTATTATCAATATAATATATTTTTCATACTTGCTCTCAGGAGAATATATATATATAATAATTCTACACACATCTCCACCTAGTTATTATTAATTTATTTTTTTTTTTATTTTATATTTTTTTATTTATTTTTATTTATTATAACTATTAAATTTTGGTTTATATATTCACTAAACAATATATCAAGGGTAAAACACGAGCTAAGATATGAGCTAGGAGTCGTGGTGGTTTCTACAGTGCGAGACCCTCATTCCCCAGAGAGGGCAAAGCCACATAACAGAGTGAGTTGGTGAAATCTAAAAGTATATCGCCCCTATATCGTGTTGAGGTGAAGCGCTGTTTTTTCGTTATTTTCTCTCTTCAAGCAAATCTTATTGAGTTTATTCTATTGGGTATATCTCGTGGGTTCACTCTCCAACCGCACCACCTGAACCTCTCATCTTAATATAATGAGATGGGAGAATAATAAGGATAAAAACGTTCCACCCCCTATGTCCAACTTTACATGACATTCAAGTAAGCCCCTAATTTTTTAATAAATTAATAATTATATAATAATTTAATATATTTAATTTATTTTTTTGTGAAAAGAGTGAACTTTGTTAATTTATATTTCTTATAAATTTACTAATTATTTTTACATTTATATAATAAAGGGCCTTATAGTATATATATATTACAGTACTGCGAATTCCAAATATGTAAGATTATGGTTTTTTTCTGTGTGTGTAACTTTTTTGAGATATTTAAATTATTATGTATTAAAATTTATTATAATTTTTATTATATATTATTTTTATTTATTTTATATATAATACAATTTGTTATGTAATAAGTATACTTTAATATATATACGCTGTTCAAAATATGTATAATATATGGATTTTTCTGTAAGTGTCGAGTATACTTATTCTCGAGAGATATTTATTATATCATTTATTAAATAATAATATTCAGCTAATAAATGTGATTTTTATAATATTTATAATGTTATAAAAACGTACCATAAGCGAGGTAAATAAAAAGCAACAAGAGGGAAACAAAGATAATCTTCAATGTGGACAAAATAGGGGCTCAAATGTATGTACCCGAGAATCATCTATATTTAACAAAAAAATACAAAAAAATGACAATAATAAAAAATTTTATTATTATTTATTAAATAATATAAAAACTGAGTGAACATAATACAAAGTGATATAAAAAACAGAAAATAAAGTTATACCTTAATTATATAATTAATGAGTATACTAAAATGGTGTATCATCGATTTATATCATCTAGAAGACTCCTGAAGTCACTCTCAATAGGGAAGTCGTAGCCCTAAATAAGCATAATTCAATTAAGCCCAAAAAATCACCTACAAGTTCGTTACTCCTCATACCAGTACGTAGATCATAATGAACGGCTTTCCCATACACAAGAAGAAAGAAGTAAGAAAGAAAGAATTAAAGAGAAGATAAGAAGAAAATTCTATCTTGGGGGTGTGCCCTAAATATAATATCACTAAAAATACATTGATAAAAATGCAAGAGGAACAATATAATATTATAATCTAAGTACATAAATGAAGATCAGTTGCTGATACCAATAATAGCAATATATTTATAATGTCACATTAATTAAGTACTACAGCTAATTACTATACCTGATAAGAGGCCAGGCATGTATACGTAAAATACTATATAAATCATCTAACAGGAAATAATAATTAAAAGAATAAATATTATTTAGGCAAGCAATTTCATCGTGGAAACTTAAAAAAAATTTTATATTTTATTCTTAATATTATTATAACTATAAACCTTAAAATTTAGTAATATTATATATATATATTATATAATAATCTTAGTGATCTGATGGCAAGAGCGTGAGTACTAGTCACTTTGTATTATGTGAACCTATGATACTCACTTAGTACATTAGTTCCACGAGATGACCTAAGATGATATTATTCCAGGGATGTACGCAGATATGATGTATCAGTGTATCTATTGTGTGTGGATAAACTCTGCCATGGTTATTGAGAGAGAGGTAGGTTCATTGCTTTGTGGCTCTCATTTTTATTATGGTTTATCTTTTTTAGGCGGTTATGCGCTATCGCCGAGTGAGTCGAGGCATTTAAGTGGGGGGCGCAGATTTCGTTCGCGCCCCCTCGTGAGTCACTCTGGTAGGTCTTACAGTATTTATATTATTGCAGTGAATATAACATGATGTTATGAAGATATACTTTTTTTAAGATATCTCACACCTAATGTAGGAGGATTCTAGTTTTCTTACGAGTGAGAAATAATAAAATGAATTAAACTAATGTATGGGTATATATACAACTAATTATATGAGCTCAGCGCTTTCTCGGTATTTATTTATCGTAGTCTATGATACTTATCGAGTAATTTCACAATAAATAACTATGCTTATCATATACAGCCTTTCCCATCATATTTAAATATTTTAAATTTATTCAAAAGTGTTTTTATTTAAAAAATAAATAAAAAAAAAACGGGAAAAACATTTTGAATTTGACGAAAATAGAGAAATATGTTTTTTATTTTCTATTGTATATTTTTATTAGTAGTATTTTTATTATTAAGTTATAACATATATAATACTATATGTCCATGTAGTCACTCTATATTCGGGTATATTGACATTATAAATAATATCATATTATATAATATATATATATTAATTTAATACTATAGTATTATATATATATATTATATATATATACTAATTATATATAATATAGTATATATATATAATATATATATAATATTAATAATATAATATATATATATATATAATATTATATAAATATATATATATTATATATATAATTTAATTATATTATATTATATATATATCATATATTAATATATTATTAATTATATATATATTATATATATAATATATATATATATATATATATAATATATATTTATATATATATATATAATATAGTTACTTATATTTTTTGTTTTTATATTATATTTTTACTACTCACTTACTCGAGAATACTCTATTCTTTATTTTATAACTACACTATCAATAGGTGGGACGAGACAGTTATTGATGTAGCGTTCACACAAACGTTTAGCGAGCGTTAATTTCTTAAGAGCTCGTAAGAGTAACTAGAGAACCTAAATTTAACTCGAGTGTAGCTCATACTATTAATTATAGCCGTTTATCGGTAAAGTTAAATGTTAAGCCGAGGAAATGTTAAAGCGTTAATCCGAGTTATTATCTGTTGTTAGTTATACTGAACGTTTTCATAATATCAAAATAATATTAGTATATTATAACTATAATTTTTTCTTAACTTTTTCTTATGTAATCGAATAATAAATTTATCTTTGAGATGAATGAGATTAGATTAATATAGAAGATGAGAGTCAGTAGAGATATTTAAAATAAAACTTTCTGAGGTTTTAATATATCATTATATTTAGAATATATTATACTAGTAAATAGGTATATATATATATAGTATTTAAAAACAAACAATTTTTTAAAATTATTTAACACTTAAAGATGATAATTTATAGGTCGTAAATACAGTTACGAATGATACTATTATTGTCTTTCACATTTTCTACACCTATATTCTGATAAGAATAGGATAGTTTTTTTTAGATCGTGATTTAACTTTTGTAAAATATTATAGGTATAGTGTGGCGGGTGAATCAGGATGTAATAAGGAGAGATTTAGCACAATTATCTATGGCTAGCAGCGGTTGTGTTCATATTGACCGCTTTATATATCTACCCAAATAATAATACCACGTTAAGTGACAGTTGCAACTTTCGTGATATTCTCTAGCATTCCGTGGAATATCATTTCGAAATTCACTAACTTGACTACAGTACGAGTCTTTAAAACACCATATATATTATTATATTTCTGCTCTTGTGAAGAAACACCAGATGTTGCTAAGAAAGTGACAGTTTCATCATAATATATAATACAGTCGTTGAGACATTACTCACTTTTAATCCAGAGCGATACCATAAGACCTTATTTCTATTACTTATCCCGCGTCCTGAATATGGAGGTTATAGGATGTATGTATAAATCACTAGAGTAAACATAAACACTCCTTATATATATAATATAAATATAACACGTCTCGTGAATCTCGAATCTCCTAACTTCGATTGTTCGTATTATGGTCATTAAATAATCTTTTCTTTCTTTTACTCTAACAATAATCCTGTGCTTCACTTGCTAACTGTTTCCTTACCAACAGAACAAGATTTTCAATTTAGCCTTTTTTAGTTTTAATTTTTTTACTACTCTCTAAAATATATATAACAGATAAATACACTATATGTTATATATTTACGTTCTTATATATAATTATATATATACTCACAAATTAATTATACTATAATAGAGGTCCTCTAATATTTATGAGTATATTGAGTAATTTATCATATGTACACACATATACTTAGTGAGAGTGGAATTGGTGGGTATATTTTCCACTCTGAGAATTATAACCATTGAAAGTCATAATCTCTGATTTTAGGTGTCCGGAATGCAGAGCGAGACAATGCATATATAGGAGTGAACATTGCTCCTAATTCAGTCTCCAAATTATGAGGAAGTCTATGCCTATACTACGTTAATTTAGCAACAAACAATTATCAACTCACCATTAAATTGTTAGTTAAATATATAAAAGTCTTTGGATTTAGCACACACACGCTAATATTTTATTAAACTTGAGAGAGGGGAGCACAGCTTATTTATTAGCAGGAGTCTTATACTTTTAGTAGAAATATATAACGGGTTACTCCTCGTAACGTATACTAGTATTAGACCAATCTCTAGAACATATAGCATTGCCATCCACCTTGGAACCTGTACTACCGTTCAATAATGTAAACTTAAATCTTATCACCAATGCGACAGCTAGAGATACGATGTTATAAGTCTATATAAAAAAGAAATAAGATAGAATAGCAACCTACACCCGAGCTCAGTCCTGCCTTACATGCTCCTATAGGTAAATTCTGACCACACCTTATATCTCTTAATTTTAAATACTTTCTCTTCAACAGCTCCATCCTGCCTATGCGTTTTTTTCTGGCACTTTGATCGGGCCAATTGGGGGCCATTGCGTTGCTTCTTCTCTACGCTAACTATAACTGGAGTGACTGCTTTTGACTCTGAAGACGCTTCAACTTCTGCCGTAAGGTGGGAGCTTGTAATCGTTAATTCAGAATATAAATGGGGGGGAGGGAAGGCAGGTTCATTTGTTCTTTACTAAAAACTAAAATCTTTTTCCTCCTCAAAAATCGATGGGTTGCGAGGTGCACAGGGTTTAGACTCCAGGCTTGCGATAAGTATTATATGATGACCTTTCAACACAATAAGTCCTTCTTCAGAACGTTCTCTATCTGGCTTTTAATATACAGCGAGAAATATCCTACATATTGCCTAACCCATAGGTAGAGTGAGAGTGTTAAGATTATACGGTATTAGTAGAAAAAATATATAATACTCAAGTTTCACACATAGCGTGTGCTATATCAAGTGGATCGGAAGCTAATACCAACTGCACGAGTTAATTCAACTTAGTCACTATCATCATTTTTCATATAGTGATATGCTTTCTCTATCGTTTTTCTAAGGTTTCAAAACAAACTTTTGGTGTTCGTGCCAGGATATAAAATCGTTTTTTTTCAAAAAAGTCTCCAAAACATCAAAACAGTGAAGAGAGACGAAATATTCTAAAAATCTTGAAAGCCTATCTCTCTCTCACTAAACAAGAGACCGAGAAAACGAGTTGGAGTTATCTAATATAATACAGTAAGACGAGACAAGACATATGGTGACGAACTGGACCCTCGTTTACACTCACCTCATGTGGAATTAACACTATTTCTCCTAATCACTGGCTCCCAGACAAAACAAATCTTGTTGGAAGGCCGCAGATATTACTAGTGCGGAAAAATGAAATATTCTTAACACTCGTTATCTACTATAAAGATCAAATACTTTTTATCCATAACATCCACGCTTTCATTCCGAACACATGTCAATCTTGTATTCGCCATATCTTACATATGGTATCTGCCCATTGCACTATAAATTAGAATATTATTAGAGCAAAACTTCAAACATGTTAACTAAGTTTAGCTTTTAATATAACAAGCTAATACAAACTGTACCTAAACTAAACTTAAATTCTACACCAGAACATCTGATTAAATGTGAGCGCAAATAACTTTTATATATGGCCTCCTCAAGCTTTTTTCTTTCAGGATATTTACTTAACTACTGAACTCATAACAACAGGAGGCAGCCTTCGCATAGTCTCTGAGGTCCTACTTTTCTCTTTCTCACATCACTCTGACCCTTGACTACTCTCCTAGCATAAACTGGCTAGCGAGTAGTGCATCAGTATGTATCAGCCCATTCTTCAGATGCCTTTACCCAGACATTGTCACATTATCATCACCCTGACTTTCGACTGTGAGTATTACATTTTTGTAGCGCGCACTCTATGGGCTCCTGAAATCTATGAACAGAGTGTTAGTTGAGGTGAGAAATATGCCATTGGACGTACGTAGGATCTGAATCGATGTACTGACATTGAACATCCTCAATCGAACGTTCATTTTTAGGCTGTATGGAGTAGTTATACCGCTTTCGTGCTGTCTTACTCCGCCCGCTCGTTCAAAACTATATTCTCTTTGACACGTCAATACTATCTACATTTTCCTCAGTGTTGGAAGCAGGCAGCACATATGTCAACATAATATTCCGAAAAAAAGGATAGTTCCGTCTTCTGCATATATCCTTTCTAACGGACTATATCGTCACTAACTACGCTCTAGCTCTACCTTGAGTTTCATTCATAAGATCTTTTGAAACACTTCTTAACTCTTCACACTCTCTCTTCTCCTCCCTTCTCCTCCAGATCACAGGGTGTCCGCAGTGAGGAAGCGTTTGTACCGGTCGTTGTATTGAGGATCTTTATTGGATGCATAGGGGGCTCCTGAAAATCTATGACGTCAGTTTTTTATGAAAAGAGGTCGGTGAACCCACATCTCGATGTTATTCGCTCAACGAGACTTTTGAGCAGCGAGTGTGCGTCCATACGGCTGAGACACTCTGCTCTCGCACCCCGAAATTAGTTCACATTCAACTATAATGGTCTCTATGCCCTTCACATGTGAACTTACCAATGCTATCTCTTTACACTCAGTGTTGGAAGACCGTGTATCGCATTATGGTCCTCAACCTATTCCTAAAAAAGGATCAGGCTCGCTGTAAAGACCTCTTGTTCCTTTATATATCAACACTATATCGTGCCCTATACCGCTCTTTGAAAAACCTTCTTCTCAAACTCTCTCTCATACTATATCTTGGGAGCCATACTGAATTCTCATTCCCGCTCTTTCCGATGCGCCATAACGGGCTCCGGTGCTCGGGTCTACTGGCGGATAATACTTTCCCTATTTAACAGTTTATGTGTTTTTCCAGCTCTTAGGAAACTATGGGGGAGACCCTTGCGTGGTGGGCGGCTTGAACGATATCCAATGTCAATTTGACCGGGTATGGCAACGCGTCACTGCTCTCCAAGCTATTCTCCCCTTCTTTCTTGCTTCTCTTTGCTTAACTTATGTCTACTGTGCTTTTGTCTAAATTTCCATAACCAAAGGAATGTCTCAAATATTAACGCTGTTGGATGTTGATTGCTGATTGGGGGTCGACCTTCTTTACTTTTTTCTGCTCCAAAGTACGTTAGTGTTGTTTCTCAAGTGGAATGTCTGTATAATCTTTATCTCCTACTTTAAATTACCTGATTTTCATTTAATGATCTTCTCCCACACTGCAACATCTAAACTCACCTCTGTCCAGATCCTATGCCGATGCTCAAACCCCTTCATTCTTTAAACTCTCATTTCAATTCCTGTCCCTCTTTTTTACCTTCCTACTAATTGCCCTCTCGTCTTAATCTTTGTCCGTTTCTATTTCTTCGACTGAATTCTGGATAGAATTATTCCGGGTGGGGTACGTCTAACCTGTGAAATTTAATTCTTTAAAACCCAACTTCTACAAATCTCCCTCTCTAAAGACACCAACTTTCCTATCTCTTTTTGACGGTTCTCTCGTCTCTTCCTGTTGACAATATAAAACATCCTTGGCCTTTAACATAACAAAAAATCTGTCCTTGGAAACCTCCATCTACCATACGATTGCTAGGGTCGGCCCTCAAAGAAACTGGGAGTTCGAGAAGACTTTTTTTTCCAGCTTCTCCAGTTACTCCAGCTTATACAAAGGTCTTCATCCACCCCTTTTTTTATGCGAGTTACTGTCTCTAATATCTGGGGTGGGCGGTTCTGGTTTTCAACAAACCTCGGCTTTTTTGGATAGGCCGATTCGAATCAAAGGCCAAAAGGCGTTAATAAATCCTTTGTTCTGCATTTTCTATTTCACTTGACCCTCTACATCACGTTTTGTCGCGCTGACGTGTTATATGAGGATCGTAAAGAGCCAGTATAAATTCTCATGTGTTCAATATAGGTGACCTGCCATTTTCAGAAAAAGGATTGGGGAGGTAGCAGCAAGAATGCTCGGATGGAACTTTCCCGCACTCGTGCTAGTACCCAACCTCATGACCTTTTACCGTATACGCCGCCAGCTCGTAGCACAAGGGATGAGACTGTGTCCGTACACTTAGTAGTTTTGTGTTTATAATATTTTGAAAGTAACTCCAGACTAAGTGTTGCTCGTGGCGGTGGCATTACCTATTCTTTATTCCATGTCTAGCCAGCGCGTTCTCAGCCATCATGAATGGAATATGCTCTTTACAGCAGTGAGAGCTTTCTCCTAGAGCTTTCAAATTATTGGAAGAGATCTCCTCACTCTTAAAAAAATCAGTTCAACCAGACGTGTCAATGCTACAGTAAAAGCTTTTTTACGTGCTGTGGTATTTGCGCGTTATAACTGAGATTTTTTTAGTGTAATAGAGAGCGCATTTCATACTAATTTTAAAACAGTCACCCCTTACTCTATTGAGGCCGCCACTTTTCGAGCGGCCGGGGTCGTAGCTAACTGTACCAAATAAAAAAAAAATAAACATAAGCAAGGTTTCTAAAAAGAGGAATTTATAATCGAGTAGAAATCATGTCATATTCTAACGCTTGCTTAAATATAAGGACTGATCACCACACAAAGTATACATATGTGGAGAATACAAATCACTAACTTTTACCCGTGACCGGTGAACCCACAGTGTACTACGATAATGGCACTATTTAAATATTACCTATAGAAGCTGCACTAACCTGGGAAGCTTTGCTCAAGTGACAAAGAGCAGTAAAAAAATAAATAGATAAATACTCTCAGGAGTGAGGTGTGGAAAAGCATGGTGACACTATGTAATCTCGATTACCAGCAACAACCTTGCAACCAGCACTGTATTGAGTAAGGACGATGTTAGGTTTTTCCCCAACCAAAATTAACCTTTTTACTGAACAGTGAAAAGAAGGATTTGGGATATGTATATAGGATTTTGAAAGAACGTTCATAGGCAGGTAAGAGAAATTGCATTGACACTGATCTCACATCACTGCTTCAATAGTGACTACTCACCCAAAGTGAAAAACCGCACCATCGAAAAAAAAAGAAAAAACTGAACGAGACAGTCATCCAAAGGTGAGCTACGACAATTCGCGAGAATTTTGAAATAACCTGTCGAAAGAGGAGATGAGACCTCTACGAGAAAGACACTGGAGACTGCTGCACGTACAGAAGGGTAGAATCCTTTCATGTGAGGGAAGTGAGAAAGATGGCCATGGTTGACCAACTTCATTATCCTAAAGTGTTTCCAAGGCAAATAATTATCAGACTCCGCCTTCCTCATCCCAGTCAGAGAACAAGTGTATTTTTAGTGTAGGGGGAATGTAAACACCCCCCAAAAAGGGTGTATCTCGCCAGATCACACTAATGAAAGCTTAATGTTTTGTATGTGTGACTGAAAATTAAGAATTATTTAGAATAATTGAGAGAGATATTAATTGGTGAATGATATTTTTGGAAATTGGAGGAGGTGATGAAGATGTTAATAATTATAATTTAACTTATTATGTCATGTATGCAATATCATTACGTCGTTTTTTTATTTTTGGTCTTTTCATAGCTGAATTAGATTATATGCATTTGACAACAAACTTCCTTTTCATTTATTTATATATTCATGTTAATAGTTAATAACTATGGCATCAAGTTAAACGTGAAGTCTCGATATACTTAGAGTAACACCTTTTAATCAGTTTCAAAAAAACAACACCTAAAAGCTAGTAAGGCTCAGCTTTGTTTAATACAATCCTATCGTGAAGGAAAAATGGAAAGTGGATATGTTTTTTGAATAAACACTTGGAATACTATTAAAAAATGTAATATACTAAAATTTTTATATTTTTGCATTTATTATACGATGAAGGGATTTACTATTTTTAGATGTAATTATTAATATAATGGAGAAATAATACTCTGGGAAACAAAACGCAAATTTGTGTATAGGAATAAAGAAATTGATCTTGAAGTATTAATAGGGTTGGTATCAGTGAGAGGGACAAAATGAAAAAGTATATCTCTGAAGTATTGTCTCTGGCAGTATACCAATTGTCTATTCTTATATGACGTATATTATAGTTAATAATTGAAAATAACTATCACCATCAGAATATTTAAAAACTGAACGATAATCGGTATCAGGTATCTGGCATCTTATTCCAAAAAAAAATAGAGTATCGGGATATCGGTATCGGGTATCGGCCTCTTTTCGGGTATCGGTAAAGCTTTGTCTGGCTTTGAGGGATATCAGATAATCGCTAATATATATATACTTATAATAATGTTCTATATGAAGAAGATAGGGACTGTTATCAAGTGTATTTCACTAATAGCTTCCAATCTCTGAAGGGAAATTATGGGTTTATAGCTGCTCGTAGTGGCACAAGATTGGTTAAGTTTATTGCCTATGAGACTATGACGTCACTAAGAAAAGATTATGGTAACCTGAATATAAAATTTTAGCTTTTGATTAGAATTTTTTATAAATGTCGATGCATAATCTTGGGTTCCGGAAGAGTAATGGTGCGAAAAGATAATTAATAGTTAATTATTTACACAAGCTAACGTCCATTCACCTATATTAAAAACAACAAATATTTATACAAAGTATTGTTTAGAGATAAAAACACTTGTTATAAATGATGCTAAAAATACTGTGTGTGTGTGATCGATTGTTTAATAGTAAATAACCGGTATTCATTTTTATTTCATTTATTTTGTAAATTTGTATCATAATGAAATTTCTAAAAAAAATAACGATAATTAATAGACTCAATAGACATTATTTAATACAACTATAATTTTGGGATATAAAACCTTGTAGAGTTGTAGTCATGTTGTTAATCAACTTTTAATATCATTATCCTTACTATTTTAACTACATAGAATAATACATTTATATTTTGTATTATACCCAAATCTAAAATATCGATTTAGATAATTATTTCCACATCATTTAGAATAGCATCCTTTTGTGGAAATAATGCCAGCTAGTGCTTTTAATGATAATGACAATGCGGAATGCACCTTATGCATATTCATACGATATACGAGTACAAAAACACACACACACATCATTAATCAGTATAAAGAACAAAACGGTATAGAATTTTATAGAACAAAACAAACTTCAAATTACATGATAATTAAAGCTAGGCGTTTAAAACCGAAGTAGTTTCATATAGCTTTTTTATTTTTAAATGACACACGCCTAAGGGGGCAAGCCAAATAGTTTTGACTTTATAAACAGCATTTAAAAAAAACACTAACCCACAAAAAAAAAAAAAAAAAAAAAAAAAAAAAAAAAAAAAAAAAACGTAATCGACATTAAAAAAGGATTAATAATTATTTAAATTAATAATAATTCCAAGAATTAAATGTGATTGACAGGAAAACTAAAAAAAGGTAAAAAGCATATGCTAACAAAAAATCACTTCCCCCACATATATATAATATAATTATATTATATATATATATATATATATATATATATATACATGATATAAAAATATATATATTATTATATATATATATTATTATAAAAAACATTTTTGGCTAACTAGCTACACTAATGTGCTAGCCATGAGTAACATATAATATCAATCAATTTTTATTCATCAAAAGAAAAAATGGTCAGCCACTTTATTCAATTATAATTGACGCTGTAAATAGTTTGGGGGTTTGATGAGGAGGGAGTAAACCAGAGTAGGTGAAGGGGGAATGTTGGGGATAACAAAGAGGGAATGGGGGGTTTAAGGGGGGGGAGAAAACTCATTTAAAACCAAATTGTAAATACTCGTATTTTATTACGAGGAATAACGTGGGATAGAGCGTTTATCCTATAAATTTGCTACAGTTATCACAAACACAACCGATACGGAAAACCACTACAAACATATAAACATATATATATTATATGGATATAATATATATATATTTTTATATATATATATATATATATATATTATATTTATATATATATAATTATATATAATTATTATATATATTATATATATATATATTATTGTTCTATGTTTAATAAATATAAAGAGTTTTAAAATAATTGCAACTACTCCTCAATAGCTTAATTAATACGAAAATATAATTATTATTATTATTATTATTATTATTATTTATTATTATTATTATTATTAATTCAATTATTATTATTATTATTTATCATTATTATTAAATTGAAACCTTTGTAGAAAAAAAAATTACCATAATCTTGTCTTTTTAACATTAAATAAAATATTAAATACCAAAATATTCCGCACACAAGCATCACACATTCCTAAACAACGTGGAAACTAAAACTAAATCTCGAAACGACCTGTGATTAAAAATTATATAAGATGGCAACACTCTTCAAGACCACTAAATAAGAATAAAGATCTCCTTATATAGGAGCATAACGGGATTAACTATTGAAGGTTGACAGGTGGAGAAGGCGAGAGACTGGAACAGATAATATATAAGTGATTACTATATATATATTTAATATTATATACTATTATATATATATATATATATATATATAATATATTATATATATATACATATATATATATTTTATAAGTTATATATATGATATATTATATATATATATGCTAATATATATTATATAATATATTAAGTATATATTATTATAATATAATCAGTCTGGTGGGAAAGCCAAAGCAAGAGGCAGTTTAACATATAAAAGTGTATTTACCTAAAGAAGCAATAGTTTCCGTGTTTCCTAAAGCACTGGTTTGAGAGGTTCTTGGGGACGCTAACTGACGGACGAAGACGTCTGCAAAGGGATGAATTGCTGAAACCCTAAAGGCGGGCCACATGAAAGATCATCGTCGGAGGTAATGTAAGAGCTTGAGGAATGGAATAGCCCTGAGGAACAAACTGAAAACGAAAATAGAAGGAGGTAATCTCTACCTTTCTCCCTCTCCTTTCAAAATATATACTAATACAAATGAATAATAAAAAATAATATTAAATTATATATAATCATAAATGAAATATCTTTGGATTGAATTTCTTCTTACTATTTTATAAGTCGCCATGAAAAGAGCAACCTACTAAAAACTATTACAATAATGAATGTAATAAAATAATTGGAATGATAAATAAATAATAAAATAATTATATATATATATATACTATATATATATATATTATATATAATTAGTATTTATATTATTTATTTAATATATATATTTATATATATATCATATATATATATATCATATATATATAATAAATATAGTATAAATTAAACAAAATAACCCATGAGGTAATGATTATATTTGTTTGTTACTCTTACCTTGTCCTCCCAATATACTTGAAACAACATTCACAAGGAAAAGAAAGCCAACTTGACAAGCCTCTTTTGCCCTCCACCAGATAGATTTTCTCTGGGTGGGGGCATGGTCAATGAACACTAATCATGTCACCAACTCTGAAAATAATATAATATATATATGTAATATATATATATATATATATATATATTAGTATTTTAATATATTATATTCATATATATATTAGTATATATACTAATATATATATACTATGATATATATAATATCATTATATACTATATAATATATACTAATAATATATACTAATAATAACACAACGATCAAATAGGCAAAGTAATTATAACATAACACGTTGTTTGATTGTCAAATTAGTTGGGCAATTCGACGATTCCTCCTCACCCAAACTCTCTCAAATAATTATATTTAGAAAACTTATACGAAATTTATTCCAATAATAATAATAATATAAATAATTAATATAAATAATAATAATAGATATAATATAAATAATACATATAATATAAAAAAATTAAGATAATAATGAAATAATATTAATATAATATTATTCAATTAATTATTAATTATGTTACCAACACTAGCGTCGATGATATAAAATAGCTGCTATATAGAAAGACTGCTTTTAAATCAGGGGAATGGGATGGGGAGATGAAGATTTGTTACTTCTTAAAAAAATTCAATTTGTTGATTTTTTTTATTTTTTTATTTTTTTTATATTCTTTTCAGTTGGTAACGTTTCACATTTTAAATTTAAGTTTTGTAACCTTTCCAATTATATTTCGCGTGACGTTACGCATCCAAAAAACTCAGGAAAATATCAAAAAAAATTCAAAAAAAACCACAATTGATTTTTTTAAAAAAAATCAAAAAAATCAAACCAAAAATGTACCATATATTTAAAATTAAGTTAATAAAAAAAAACAAAAAAAAAAAAAAACCTACGCAAGCCATCGTCGTAATAAAGAGAAGATGAACAAGGCAAGCAAAGGAGCAACCATAAAGGACATGATTCGTTGTATCATCTTATTCAAAATTTTTTTTTCCCCTCTGCTTCGCTTCTTATTCAAGCCGAAAATCTTGCCTGTTTTCCTGCTCGGAGGAGAGATGGACAAACGCGCGGAGAGCGTGCCTTAGTGAAATAGACATTCAAATCGACAAACGTTTCTTATACAAACACACGTGTGCTCATCTCATTCCTAAATTCCGCCAAATGTAAAACAACACGCAATATATTACCTATATATATATATATAATATATATATGTATATATATATTATATTATATATATATATATATATATTATTATAATATATTATATTTATTATAACTATAATATTTCATCATAGATATAATATATATTATATATAGTATATATTATATAATATATATATTTATGCTCAAAATGTTTAATTTAATCATCGTTTTACTTACTAGTAGCACATGACAACCATGTACAAAAAAATATTTCATATAATAAATAATATAGAAAAAAAAACACGAGTTCAATGTACTGACTGCATATTTAAAAACACAAAGTAAAACCAAGTAAGTATAATTTTATAATATGAGTAATGATAAGTTTTATAAACGAAAGTAAAATTTTTTGCAAATCAGAAGTATAACAACCAGTGTCATGGGCCAACCTTATTTGATTGGAGTTCAGTTACGGTAGCTAATAATTAATTAGAATGTTTTATTAAACTTTTATTATTATTATTATATAAATTAGGTTAATAATTAGCAATAAATATATAACTTTCCGTTCGAGCAAACTATATAGATCCTAATAATATGATTTTTAACAAGTATAGTAATCTTGACTGGATTAATTGCTTTTATTTATATAAGTATAATTTTTTTTTCTAAACTAATTGTATTTGAGTTTGGTACACACGGCGGACATGAGAAAAAATTATTATAGTCAGATTCATGTTCGAATTATATAGGTATGTGATGATGGTGTCTGCCATTTAGAATCGAGTATGATAAAGCGGAAAGTAACACAGTTTGTTTAGTTTCAAACTAAAATAATGGAAAAAAATATTCGGGGAAGAAAAACAAACGCAGAATATGCAACAATAAATAAAACAAACAAAATTTCGGAATAAAAACTAAACCTCCATCAGTAGGGTAAAAAGATACTATCAATTATGAATTTCTTTTAATTTAAAAAAAAAAGAAAAATTAATCAAATGAACAACGAACATAAATAATGACAACGAGGAAAGACTTCCAAAGGAGAACAAATATTAAGGTAATCAGAATACATTTTAGATATAATATGTCTGAGCCTCTCTTGACAACAACCAATCTAATAATAAATGTTATTGGTAAAACATTGGTATTAAAAAATATTTTTAATTTATTATATTCAGGCATCACTCTTTTATAAAACGATGCTAAATTAAAAAAAAAAACAGCAATAAAAGCCCATAGACTTGGTCAAATTAGAAAGCCTACAAGTTAAGTGAAAGCAACGACTCTTTAATAACGGAAAACTTGTTCATTGATGAATGACAAAAAAAAAAAAAAAAAAAAAAATAAAAAAAAAAAAAAAAAAAAAAAAAAAAAAAAATTCAACGATATGTGAAGAACAACAGTAGTAATAAACCTTGTAAATAGACCTAACTTTACTTCAAATCAAAGTGCCACGATTGTAATCCATAAATATAATTTCACAAAGCCTATTATTAACATTTATTCTGTTAACGTTATTTGGAGGTTCTATCCACATCCCATATCTTCAATCTCAATAAATAAAAATCAGATCTCTTCATCCACAGTTTATGTTAGCTCTAAAATTTGTAGATATGATATTCAACACCTCCAAGAGCATGCAGAGCAGAAAAAGCGGTGATAATAGAAATAAAATATAAGATTAGATAATACTTTAATCTTTTATCTTGCTTTCTTTCATTGTGACAAAAAAAATGATTAAACAATGTTTAAATAATTAATTTAAAATACCATTATTTAACGAAACCTCTAGTTAAACTTAAACAAAAATTAAAAACTCAAAACACGATAATGATGATACTACTACTACTACTACTACCTACTACAAATAATAATTAATAAATTAAGCTTAATCAGAATGGATATAACTAATTTACAATATTGATAATAATAATAATAATAATTAAATAATAATAATAATAATAATAATAATAATCAATAAAAAAAAATAAATAAATAATATAATAATAATAAATATATAATAATAATAAGAATAATAATAATAATAATAATAATAATAATAATAATAATAATAATTAATAATAATAATAATATAATAATTTACTAGATAACAATAACAACAATAATAGTGATAACAGTTCTAAATTATTATTATTAATCGTTTTAAGTTTTTAACAATTAAGTTGGAATCCCTTCCATTGCCTGCCATCATCACTTTATATTATGATTACTGTTTCCTTTGGCTCCTTCTTACTAATCTAGGTTGTTTTTAATTTAAATTATTATTATTAATTATTATCTATTATTACTATTACTAATTATATTTTTTATATAATTATTAAATTATTATTATTATTTTTCATAGGACTAAACACAACAATAAATCACTATATTAAACAGAAAGAAGAACACAGAACCATAACTACATGAACACAAATCAATTTAATAAAAATATCTGACTAAAACATGGCCCTTTTCCCTTTTTTGCAATTTTAACTGATCTTTTTTCAAAACATTTTATCATATATAATATATATATATTATATTATATATATATTATAATATATTAATATATATATATAATAAATATTATATATATATATATAATATATATATATTATATTATATATATATATATTATATATATAATATATATATATTATATATATATATTAATATATATATATATATATATATATATATATATATATAATATATATGAGGATAGATGTCACTGCTACTTCTCAGGTTAGACTACTTAATTAAAGGAGGTATCTAAAAAAACAAATAAGAAGAAAAACTCACGTATATCTTAAACTGAAAAGTTAAAGTAACTACGTTGTAAAAGCTTCAAAAAATGAGGGGTGATAATTATTAGAATTCTCAGCAGGTAAACAGGAGAGTTCGTGCAGAAACAAACTGTGTACTAAACTAACATTCGAATCAATCCTAGAGGATGTTAAACTCCATCCTTTATGTTCCAAGATGGATGGCTAGTGTGTTCAGCAAATTCAATCTGTCTTGCCTCCATTCCTTTACACTGGTGTAATCTCATATTCCGGGGAGAGGGGAGAAGAGAGAGAGAGAGAAGAGAGAGAGAGAGGAGAGAGAGAGAGAGAGAGAGAGAGAGAGAGAGAGAGAGAGAGAGAGAGAGAGAGAGAGAGAGAGAGAGAGAGAGAGAGAGTGATAGAAAAGATAAGATAGATAGAATAGATAGATAGATATATAGATAGAAGAGAGAGAAGAGGAGAGAGGAGAGAGGAGAGAGAGAGAGAGGAGAGAGAAGAGAGAGAAGAGGAGAAAGAAAAGAAAGAAAGAAAGAAGAAAAGAAAGAAAGAAAGAAAGAAAAGAAAGAAAAAGAAAGAAAGAAAGAAAGAAAGAAAAAGAGAAAGAAAGAGAAAGAAAAGAGAAAGAAGAAAAGAAAAAGAGGAAAGAAAGAAAAAGAAGAAAGAAGAAAAAAGAGGAGAGAGGAGAGAGAGAGAGAGAGAGAGAGAGGAGAGAGAGGAGAGAGAGAGAGAGAGAGAGAGAGAAAGAAGAAGAAAGAAAGAAAAAGAAAGAAAGAAAAGAAAGAAAAGAAAAGAAAAAGAAAGAAGGGAAGAAAAGAGAAAGAGAGGAGAGAGAAGGAGAGAGAAGAGAGAGAGGGAGTTGTGAGAAGAGAGAAGAGAGTCCTACAAGTAGTCCAAGGTCTACCGTTGACAAAATTTCAACCTGTTGGGTTGATTTCTAAGAAGAAAACACGTTTTACTTTTTAGGTGATTTCTTCTTCTTCCTAAAATTATTATTTTTATTTCATGTCAGAAAAGAAAAACAAAGTAAAAAATAATAATGAATAATAATGAAAAGTAATTAAATAAAAAAATAAACTTCGAACATGCAACCAATACTCACATCACGTATATATATAGTATATATATATATATATATATAATATATTATATATATATATATTATATATATTATATATATATTTAATATATATATTATATATTATATATATATATATATTTATATTAATAATATATATATTATATATATATATATATATATTATCGAAAAGAGCTTCAAGTGGATGGTATTGCTTAAGTGAGAAAGTTGTTTAGAATTTAATTTCAATGAATCGAATCCGCCTTCTAATAAATATAATAATAATATAATAATATAATAACAAAAATTCTGATATTCAGAAAGAGCAATAATGAGAACCGAATAAAAATAAGAAAAAAATAATAATTAATTAATGTGCTACTCTACTGTTTTACTACTTCACGGGGCCAATATAATTTGTTTATCGAAAATTTAAATGAAATATAATTTGAAAATTTAAGAAAAATTAATATAAAAAGACGGGACAAAATGATTAACCTATAGAAGGAGGGGGACAAAAAACTTTCCCAAGATTTACAAACATCAATGCTTCAATAATATATATTAATCAAGTAATCATAGATTTATTGAATGTACGGAAAGAAATTATATTATACCATATTAATAATACATATTTACACTATATATATAATAATATTATATAATAATTTTATAATAATATAATATTATGTGTGGTGTGTGTGTGTGGTGTGTGTGTGTGTGTGGTGTGTGTGTGTTGTGTGTGATGTGTGTGTTGTGTGTGGTGTGTTTGTGTGTGTGTGTGTGTGTGGTGTTGTGTGAGTGTGTGTGTGTTGTGTTGTGTGTGGTGTGTGTGTTGTGTGGTGTTGTGTGTGTGTTTTGTGTGAGTGTGTGTGTGTGTGTGTGTGTGTGTGTGTGTGGTGGTGTGTTTGTGTGTGGTGTGTTGTGTGTGTGTGTTGTGTTGTGTGTGGTGTGGTGTTGTTTCCGTCGATGGCGTGTGTGGTGAGGGTGTGTGTGTGTGTGTGGTGACGGGCTTTTTTGAGAAGCTTTTAGCAAGTGGAATTAATGTGGGGAATGTGTAAGATTTTTGTGTCAATTTGACCGTTGGTGGTGGTGTTGTGTGTGTGTGGTGTGGTGGTGTTGTTGTTGCTGTGTGATATGTGTGTGTGGTGTGTGTAGTAGTGTTTTTGTGTTGTGTGAATGTGTTGTGTGTGGGGTGTGAAACAATAGTTGTGAGTGTGGTGTGGTGTTGTGTTGTGTGGTGGTGTGGTGTTGT
>JABUQX010058816.1:0-10000 GCA_015478945.1 Trachelipus rathkii
ATATGTACCATTCTTTGGTGCAAGTAGAACAATAGACTTATTCTTTATTCGACTGTTTGTCATTATCTTTGTGTCTCTAGACGATGATTACAGGCTGTGTGAATTTTGGCATTAACAAGGTGATATGTAACAAAAATTTGCTATAATTTATCACATCTGTGTGTAATTATCATACAGAGGGGGTGTGAGTCCGATTGAGTATAGCTTCTTAACGTAACAAAGGTTTTTCACAATTCCCATTTACATAGCATCACCTGAACTAAAGAATATAATGTACAAATGGCAAGCCAACACACGCGCCTTAAGGCAACGCAATAATAGTATCTGGGCTCAACCATTAACCCGGGGCACAAGATTCCACACTTAACACTACGCATAATACCTAATTGGGTAAAGACAGACAAAGTAAAGTTTTATTCTCTGTATCACCTAAACTAGAACATAACATACTTAACACACATGCGCTACACGTAATAAACAGCCAGCCCCAACATCTTAAAACAACAAAGCATAATGGGGGCAGTAAAACATGTTTTCAGGTGTATAACATATATTTTTTCTATAAAAATGAAAATTAAATAAATTAAATACATAAAGTAGAGGTGACAGTTTTTGAAATATATTAATACCATCTAGATCAGGTAGACATAGGAATTCTGTTATAAAATTGATAGCATAGTTCTGAGTATGTTTCTCCGAGGATTTCGATGATCTACGCTAAATCCGAAGATGGAGTGTAAGCATAATGACAACTTGCTTGCACTCAACATTTTTTCTGCATATTTCGGTTCAACAGCGCTCACTCGCTCCCGCCAGCTGAAGAAGTAAACGTATCGCTGGTCTGATAGTTATTAAGGCATTTCTGTTATACTGCATGTATATCGGCGAATCCACATGTTCAGTGTAAATATCATAGGATTACACCGAATGAGCTATATGAATTAAGTCCTCGAGGTATGGGCAATAAACACCTTCTAAGAATGAGACTTTCAAAGTTATTCAACATTTTTGACACTTTAATTTGCAGATCTGTCCTCCATTCTTTCATTCGTCTCCAGTGTCCAAAATAGTGATAGTTAGAGTAGGATTATCCTATGATCTAATGCTAATAGATACTTTTTAACAATGTGTCATGCAGTGAAAGCAACATCTAGTCTATTTATAGCCGCTCAAACTGCACCGTCTGATTTATCATCCAAAGAGACGATGTCACATGGATGAGCACGTGTAGTCTGTTGCTTAGGCTCTGGTGTATTCTCGAAGCTTCCGTATGGCTGTCGATATTATTGCTTTGAGGAATTCTTTCACTGATATGTATTAAATTGGTATTATGTTACTGTGTGTCACCACCCGGTAATTGGAACACAGGTAAATAATATTGCTCTCCATGAGTTGTTCTCTGGTTTTGTAGTCGTGGTGTGGAGAAATATGTTTTGTTGGTAATGATCACAGGTTGTTGGTGTGTGTATGTTGTTACAGAATGGGTGATTTTCTCCTTAATAAGAGGACGTACATGTAGATAGCAGGAACGATGAAGCTTCATGTTCAGTATCTAATCGGTACAGTGCCTGATAAAATGGTATCCTTATCTGGGGTGGGCGGGGAATATGTTTCGTGATGGTATGATAACTTAAATCACCTTATTATGGTATATGGAGGATTCCTGTTCGGGTTTCAAGGCTCAGATGCGTAGAAGTAGAAGTAATATGCAAGAATATATTTGCGGCGGTACTACTATATGAATGCCTATATCAGTTCAATAGGGTATACGAGTTGTATTTTCTTGCGGTAGGGGGTTTCGAGCTAAGTTTTGGGTTGTTTGTTGATGTAGTGTGTGGTTGCGTGGGGTGTTTGTGTGACTGTCTTTGTTTGTTGTTCGCATTGGGGTGTGTTGTTGTTGGTGGTAGGTCGTTGGAGGTAAGCTGGCCTGTGTAGTTTGTTTTGATAGTTGCGTCTCTTTTATGTTCACGTAAGACAGTGTTTTTGGATTTAGAGTGAGTGTCGTACTGATTCTGATTTGCGGAAAATATCTCTTAGCGTAATAAGGTTTCCACTGGTCGGATATTAATATTGTGCGGATTTAGGGGTGTGTCTTAACTTCGAGAATCTCGGATTGGAAAACCAAAGAGGGCTTAAAACGAGGGCGGTAGCGGGCTACGCTCTTCGTGGGGTGACTGTCCCCTCTATATAGTCATCCGTGACAGACTGTGAAATTTACACGGATTGCGGTCGTTTAATCTGGGTCGCGAGTAGGCACGGACTTGGTGTTGAGGTTGATGTTGTGACCGTGTGGTTCAGGATCTCGTGAGTTACTTTATTTCTGTGTGCGATTTTTATCGTGGTGAAATTAGGAGGTGGGTGAGGCTTTTGGTGTGTTGTCGCGTGTGTTTTGTGGTTTCTTGTGATGTTTTATCTAGCTGTGGTGGATGATGTATTTATATGGGTTGTTTATGGTATTTATTTGTGTGAGTTTGGGGTTTGTGGGTGTAGTATCGGTGAGTTATGGGTATGACAAAGAGGTTGGGGAATATGTTGATGTGGTTTGTGGGTTTGGTGGTAGTGTTATGGTGCCCTTGGGTAATTGGGAGTTTTGGTGTGTCGGTTTCTTTAATTGGTGATTTTTGATGGGGTATAGTAGGCTGAGTTTAGGGGAATAGTGTTGAGTGGTTTAGTTTTAGGTGTGGTGGGGTTATGTTGTTAGTGTGTGTATTGTTCTGGTTTGGTTTTGTAGGTATTTGATGGTTTTAGTGTGTTTGGCTCGGTTGTGTTGATGTATGGTATATTTGGTTTGTGTTTGGTGGGTAAGGGTTGTGTTTTTGGGTTGTAGTGGGTATGTGTTAGGGTGCGTTGTTATGTGGTGTGGAGTAGTATAGTTTTTTGGTTTATGTTTGTGGTTTTGAGTTAGGTTTATGTGAGTGGGTGAGTATTTAGTGTGATATGTAGTTTATGAGTTGTGTTGAGTCTTATTTAGTTTGTTTGTGTTTTGGTTCGTGTTGAGTGTTGGTGGGGGTGTTTGGGGTTGTTGTTTTGGTTTGATGTTGAGGGTTTTGTGGGTTTGGCTAGAGTATATTTATGTGGTGATATTGTGGTGATTGGTTTGATGTTAGTGTGTGTGTTAGTGTGGGTTTGGTTTTGGTGTGTTGGTTTTTGGTGTATTGTGGGGTTTTATATTGTGGGTGTAGTACGTGGTTAGTTTGGTTTGTGGATATAGGTGTTGGTATAATATATATATTTACGTTACCATTTATATTTTGGTTGGTTGACGTGATTGTAGTTGTTGTGTTGTGAGTGGTTTGAGTGATTTTTATTACTATTTAATTGGTTTATATTTTTGTTTGGGTTTGTGTTTGTTGTGTTGGGTGTGGTTTGATTGTTGGGTATTTTATTTTGAGTGTTAGAGGGTGTTTTTGTATGATTGTGTATTATTATGTGAGTGAGGTGGTGTATCGAGGCATAGTAGTTGTTGTTATTAGTTTGGGTTTAGTGGTTGTAGGTGAGTTTTGTTTGGTGAGGTGTTGTTTATTTATGAGTTACGGTTGTTGTTGTGATGAGTTGTATAGGTGGGTGTGAGTGTATTGGTTATAGGGTACTTGTTGTTATGTGGTTTGTGTTGGGTTTGGTATTGTGATTTAGTAGTGTTGAGTGTGTTTTGTGGTGGGTTGGTGTGAGGGGTGATTGTTTGTAGTGTTGGAGTTTAGTTGTTGTTATTTGTTGGTGTGAGTTTGATTAGGGTGGGTTTGAGCGTTAGAGTTGATTTGGTGTTTAGGGCATTAATCTGTGTTGCCATTTTGAGTGTATTGGGTATTATTGTGTGTGGTTAATTAGAGTGTGTGTTTGGTTTAGTTGGGTGTAGATTGATCTTGTGTTATGTGTGAGTGGTGTATTTTGTAGTTAGTGTATTGGATAGTGAGTTAGTATGTATTCGAGTATGATATGGTGTTTGGTGTAGTCGTTATAGTTGGGTGTTGTTATGTTGTAGTGCTGGCGGTGGTGTTATTTTAGGTATGGGTATGTTGTGTTTTTATCTGTGTGTTTGGTTTGCTGTGTTTGGTGTTTGATTAAGTTTATAAAAGAAGTTTGTGAATGTTTGTGTTTGTGAAAAGTTTGTGTTTTACTCTTTTGATGTGTTATGAAAGTTTTTTTTTTTAGTGGTCGAACTTGCTGTTGGTCGTTGTTCTAATATGTGAGCGAAGTTTAATGGTCTAGAGTTTATGCGAGCGTGCGGTGTTTGTGATATTGAGAGTATGTTTAAGTTATTTGTGAGTTGTGTTTTTTTCTATTGTTCTATAGAGGAATATGTGAGGTATATGTGGCGAGTGTCAAGTGGATTGAGGTGCATTTGGTTAATTAGGTGGTGTAATTAGAGCTTCGTGATATGTTATATCTAGTGTAATTAGAGTCGTTGCTAATTAATTGACTGATGTTAGAATCTAGAGAGGTATATTGTAATGTAGAGAGATTGATTTGAGAGGTGCCATCTTGTTTTGCGCGAGAGAATTTTATGAGTGGCTTGAGTAGTGTTATTATAGTGTGTGTGATAGTGTGAGCTGACGTGTAGGTGGTTTGGTGTATTTGTTTTTTGTGTGTGTTTGTTGTTGTGTGGTTGGGGGAGTAGGTTTGCTGATTATATGAGTGTGAGATATTCTATTATTTTTTGTGATAGGTGTTGTTGATAGTTGTAGTGAGTGTTTGAGGTTGTTAGTTGTGGTGTGATTTGTTTGATGGGTGTTGTTTTTGGGTTGGTTTGTTGTGGGTGTTTTGTTGTTTGGTATTGGTTAGTGGTGTGTATGTTGGGGGGGGTGGTAATTGGTTAGTGGTGGGTCTTGGGTTATTGTGATGTGCGGTATTTGTGTTTTGTGGAAGGTTTAATGAGTTTGGTGGGTGTTGTGGGGTGATTTTGTGTTATATGATTTTTTGTGTGTGAGTTGGGTTGATATTGTAGTATTTGGGTTGGTATTTATGTTATGTTGTTTGTCAGTGGTTGGGCTGTGTGTTTGGTTGTGGTAGTTTTGTTTATTTGAGGTGTGTTTATTGGTAGGTTGTGGGCTGTTGTAGTGTGTGTGGTGGTCGTGTCGTGTATATATATATATATATATAGTATATATATATATATATATTTGACTAATTTTATATAATTCAGACTCTATTTTTTCAATATTTATTTGACTGAATGCCCTTATGAATACACACTTAAAAGTCACTTTTTAAATTTAAAATAATTACATTAAAATCGAGTGTTATACGACAAAACTATCAATACACACAATTAAAACACATATTTATTTACATATCTAAATTTTATTTAAATTCCAACTAGCTTTCGCCGCCATAGTAACGGCATCCTCAGGTGGGATGTTGAACAGAGAAAGAAGCTCCTGCGTTAAAAGAAGAGTCTGACAGTATGAAAACAAATGTTTTCAGGTGGTGGGTTGTTGAATGATCTAATTTGTTTATCGATATTCTTGATAAATTTTGTTACTTTTCATCATTAATTTTGGGTCCACGTCTATATTCATTTCAACCTGCTATTTTAATTAAAGTTCATTACTATTTTACTAATGGCAATATGATTGCTATCGATTTTCCTCTTGTTATTATCTGAGACCATTAATGAATGGTTCCATGTTATGTGATATTGATTTTTATGATAACGTCGATCTATTGATGTGTAAGTGCTGATTGCTGCTTCTGTACTGTGAGTATCGTAATTTATGCTGGTCATTTCTGCTTCTGTTAAAGTCAATTGTCTCTCCCCATAAATACTTCTAGCAGTTATGATGCAAGGAAGCTTATACTAGGCTATACATTGAGAATAGAGGGCTATTTGTAAATTTGTTAGGTTTTAAAACACTTTTTTAAAGGGTAGGGCATTCGATGGGTTGGTAACGATACTCTTCGGAATAACCTTCCTGATGCATTTTAAAGTTTCACAGCATACTTTGGCATATTCATTTGACTTTATGAAACAACTTATTAATTTGACAGTTACGATACAATAACTTTTTCCAATTATAATTCTAATTGGGTTTGTTTTTAGAACGGGAGAGAGCGAGTAGGTTCTTGAGGGTGAACGGGGTTACGATCTATTGCTGCTCTATTGGAGTATGGTGGTTGTTGTATGTGTGCAATTTATCTATGTTAGTTTTGGCTTGGAGTGAGAAGTAGTTCGGATGTTGTTGTTTCCGGCTCTAATCTTCGAGAGCTGCTTGCATTGGTTTCGCATGGGTGTCGAGGGTACGTCGATGGACGTGGTGTTTGTGTGCTTATTGTTCCGGTATATTTAATGTAGAATTAAGGCCGGGATGCTCTATGGGCTATTTTTGTTGATCATTTATCAGATTCTGATATATTGATACCAGGGTTAGAGTGGCTTTATGGCAGATGTGTTCTTGCGTTAAGTAAGTCTGCCTATCAATAATCTCATTACGCGTTTTTCTTAGTAACCTGTTTTGGTGAATGTGTTGATGAGACAACGAGGTTTGGAGCTTGCTTCTTGTGGGAGGAGGTTTTGTGGGTTTTAGACGATGTTGTTCATATTATATGATTGAAGCATAACTCAACAATTATATCTATACGATTGCATGTGTGTATTTGGTTGGTTGTGTTTCGGTTGGGTGGGCTTTTGCCTGTGGGTTTGTAGGTCCCTTTCATTTGCATTTTCAATCAACTGATAGTGTAGGTATGAACCGCTCACAGCTTTGGTGTTTACGTGCATTAACGAATTTGTGTCCCGCTCAAATCTACAGACTGAAATCATTTTTTTATTTTAACACATTGAAGAATCTACAATATCCTTCTCCATAATGGCAAGTGAGAGCTTAAAAGAAAGCAAAAAGCAAATTTCTACCAACGCACGCTCATAAACCAGTTACCTGAAAGAAAGTCACCACCTATCTGGGTCTGTCCCTATGATCTCTATTGCCAGATATATGTGTCTAGATCAGGAAAGTGTTATTGCTCTCGAATATGGTGTCGTTTTTATCCATCCGTGTTTCGTTTGTGTTTGGTGGGGTTGCTTGGGCTCTATCGAATTGCGCCGCGAGTCTCCTGTAAAAAGGTTTTTAAACCGTAATCACATGTTAGCTAAATATGGCCCTTTATTCTGTCAAGATCGATGTGAGGTAGGTATGATGCATTTTCGCATTGTGGTCTGATAGACTGGGTAGATAGTATTGGCTATGTGGGGAGAGACAAGTTGACTTTAAAAGAAGAAATGTGACCAGCATTAATACGATCTCACATTTAGTCGATGTCGGATAGGCAGAAATCAAGGTGTGCTTGGGTCGACTTTTGACACTATCATATGATCGACGTTTAAAGTCATGATAAATCCAAGGTAATCTAATATACATGGAACGGTCTCTATCATGTAATGTCTCAGATAGATATCATGTCAGGAATAATGAGTTAGAATCGATGATTGCTGTGGTAAATAGTAATAAACTTTAATGTGATGGGAATAATATAGCTAGGTGATTAGTATGATTAATAAGCTGTGTGGACCGTGGTGTGTTGTGTGTTGTGTTGGGTTCATGGAGGATATTGTGTGTTTGTTGGTGGAGATTGTAATTATTAGTTGTTTATTGGGGGGAATGCTGTGACAGGGAGAGGAGGGTGGGGTGGTGGGGTGCGGATTATTATTTGATTGACTTTCGTGTTTTGATTAGTAAATTAATGATTTTAGGCTGTGGATGGGGTTCTGGTATGCGAGCGTTGAAGGAGCGACATTTGGTGCGGCACGTGTGAGGAAATTGTTTGCGAGTGAGCGTGTGCGTAGACTCTTCTTACGTCAGAGGAGGCTTCTTTCTGTTGCGAAGGCCAGTCCCATGTCTATTATCTGTACTAGGCGGCTAATAAGCTAGTGTGAGTGAATGTTTGTATTTAAGTGATAGTTGATTTTTGGATGATTATGGAATATATGAGGGTGTGGTTTAGAAGTATGTTTAATGTGTGGTGTATTGATTGTTTTGTGTTAACACTGCGTGATTTTATGTATTGATGTTAAGAATTAAAATAGTGACTTTAAGGAATAATAAATAAGGGCATTCCAGCAAATATAATATAATGATATATTATATATATACGTTTATATATATATATTGGTTGTTTGGTGTTATGGTTATTAGTTTTATGTATAATTATTATTAGGGGTTGTTGTTTGAGGGGGTGTTATGCATGTTTGGCGTTGGTGTTGGTTGTGGGTGGTGGGTGAGGTGTGTATGTTTATTATCTGCGGGTTGGTTATGATTTGTATTAATATTAGGGTTTATAGTATTACTATATATATATATATATATATATATATATATATATATATATATATATTTATATATATACTATATATATATATATATAATTTAAATATACTTAACTTAAATTAATTAAACTAAATAATAAGTTATATTTTGGAGAACTTAAATTATGTATTGTTGTTACAGGAGAAATCTTTGACTAATTCTAAAAAAAAAATAATATAATAAAGTTAAATTTGTGCCTATGAAAATAAAAAAGTAAATAAAAAATATAATTAAAAAAAATCAAAAAAATCAAAAAATAAAAAAAATAAAAAATAAAAATTGATTTTATATATATAAAAAAATAAAAAATCCCCACGCCAGAATAGGAAGTATTGAATGCTGGAGACAAGAGTTTCAATGACGATGAAGTTGACAGGACACAAAGTCATTGTGATAATAAGTGATACACAGGAAGTAGTACAAAAATGCTTTTAAGGACACACCATTATTGACAGCAAAGTAAGGATATTAATCAGTGGCTGTCTGTCAACAGAAGGATAAAGAAAAACGGTAACCGGATTACGGAAGATCAAGGAGGATGGATACCTAAAAAGGGAAGAAAATTTTTTATGAACTAAGATTATATAAAGCTTTGTATTAAATCTTATCGAAACTTCTCGATATGATCAACAACTGTTTAAGGCATAAAAAAAAAAAAAAAAAAAAAGAAAGAAAAAAAGAAAAAGAAAAAAAAAAGTAAAATCATAACAAGTTAGAGCATTAAGGAATATTGGTCGCCAGTGGAGAGCTATCTTTGCGAAGTCCATAGATGCCTATTAAGATATACGAATGGAAGATTTGTAATGATGTTTGTCCAAATTTTTCCTCTAGTCTGAGGAGGTCTAGACCAGTGCTTTCCAATAGTGGTGTGCTGCACGCAATTGCCCCTTACAGAGGTGACGCCAAACATTTATGAGAAAAATTTCATGTATTCTATTTAACGTTTTTCAATTTTTAGATATTCTATATAAAAATATAAATAGACTAGATAATTTGTAAAAAGAAAAATATATGTTTGAACTTGACATATTGGGACTGCCTTTCGGGAAACTGATTAAGCGAGGGTGTCGTGCAAATAGGAAAGTTTTGGAGACCTGCTGGTCTATGGGCTCTAGGGCTATATGGATTCGAAAACTTTGGGTAAAGAAAACAACTTAAAGCAATGAAGTCTATAGTTAGATGGTTTAATAATGGCTTAGTTTTATTCGGGCAAACATTATATATTATATATATATATATATAATATAATATTATATATATATATATAGTATATATATATATAAGTATATAGTATCATATATATTATATATATATATATATATATATATATAATATTATATATTCAAGATGTTATTGTGCGAATAACGAACAAATTATTTGTATATTTTCATAATGGAAACCATTAAAGTTGGGTTTTGAACCCTTACCCCTTGAGATGGTAACTGACCTGAGTGTTACCTCGAGACCACGATTGGCTTAAAAGGAAACCCATCATTTTACCTCTGAAAGCTTAGCTTCCAAGAGGAGCGAAGGCGTGTCTTGGACACTCAGGGCCCCCCGCTCACACTCGGGTCAAGGGGCAACACTGGGTAACTTTTTAACCGGACATTATTTATATATATAAAAGAGTACCATCTAAAGGGTAAGGGTTCAACCCACTGTAGGACGCATTTGAAATAGTACCAAATATATTGTTTGCGTTT
>JABUQX010058816.1:12500-29338 GCA_015478945.1 Trachelipus rathkii
ATGTCCTATTATATAATATGTCCTAATATATATATGTGATAAGTATAGTATATAGTATGAGTTATATAATAATTATGTATATTAATATTATAATATATTATGTATATATTTATTATATAATATATATATAATATATATATATATAATATATATATAAATAATTAGAATTAATAAAAATATAGTATAGTATGGTATATATATATATTAGTAGTATGTTGTGTGGGGTGTTGTTTTAGTGTTTGGGTTGCAGTTGAGTGTTTGTGTTGTATAAGTATTTTGTATTGAGTAAGGTGTAGTATTTGTGGGATATAATAGTAAGTGTTATGTATATATGAATGTAGTCAGGTGTAATTGATTATAGGTTCGTGTTTGATTATAATAGTAGTATTTTTGGTGTTATTGTTATTGTGGTATTGGTTGGTCGGTAGTATGTTAGGTAGGGATGTGTGGGCGCGTTCCGGTGTTATAGGGGGTTTGAGTTAGTTATGTATTTTGGTGTATGGTTGATTATATATGTGTAATGGTTGGTATTTAGCAATGATGTTTTAGATTGGGTATTTGTTATATAGGCGTTATATATACTTTGTTTTTGTTTTCGTTCCGTTAGCGGTTTTAGTTGTGGTATGGTGTGTAAAATTATCAGTGTCCGTTATGTAGCATGGTCGAGGGTCGGGATGTCATTATCTAGTGTTGCGACTGTATGATGGGTATTTTTTTGTTGGGTCAGTTTTTCCGGTTTTTTGGCTTTTACGTGAATAAATGCTTATAAGAGAAACGGCGCGTTGTCCTGGGCCATATACATGGGAAGTGTTTTTTTTAGTTTATTATGAATTGTTTTCGGGCTGGTCTAGTGAGATTCGTTTTAAGGGGGTGGTGGTTTAGGGGTGTGTATGCAGCTGTTAGTGACGGGACCGTGCTCTCTAATGGAGTCCGGTCCGCGGGTTGGTCATTGGTTTGTTCTATTGGGTCTCGGCTTCTGGTGCACGGTGTGGTTCGTATAGTGGTGCGAACGGATGTGGTGTGTGTGCCGTATAGGTGTTGGTTTTATTGAGTATTATGGTATAGATGTAGATGTATGTGTATTCAGAGTGATGAGTTTCGCATGTTTCGTAGATGTCAGTCGTGGTGGGTGGTGGGTATTGGGGGGATGGTTGTGGTGGGGCTTGGTGTGATGGGTGGGGGTTAGTTTGGTAAATGGATGTTTTCGTGGGCGGTGGGGTTTCGCTGGAAGGTCGTCTTATATTTTAGGTGTGGTAGCGTGTTTTCATGTGTATGGTGTGGTAATATTGGGTATCTTATCTTTGGGGTGTAGTATTTATGTTTTATAGTTAGGGTGGGATTGTGTTTTAGTGGTAGCTGGTGAGGTGTTTATTTTTTATATTTATATGGGTGATTGGGTGGGGTGGTGTTATGTGGTATTTTGGTCTGCTGGGGTTTGTTCCGGTGTGTCTGGCCGTTGTTGGCAGTTTGGTGGGTAGTTGTAGTTGATAGTGGCTGCTCATTGGTTTATATTATATATGTCGTAGGTCATAGGTTATTGTTGTACAGTGGTGTAATTTTAGGGTGGTAGTGTATGGTTTGTGGTCTCTTTTGCGATTGTTGCGGTGCGTGATTGTGTGGTGTGTGGTGTTTGGAGGTTAGGGATGTGCCAGGCATGTGTGGTTTGTTCGTGGCGTGGCGGTCGTGCTTTCGCTTTCTGTCGGCGGTGATGTGTTGCTGTGTTGGCCATCCTGTGGTGGTGGCAGTGCGTTGTGGTGTGTGTGGTGCCTGTGGTTTTTTGGTTTGTGGTTGTGGTTGCATGTTGTTTGTATATGTGTTGGAAAGATGAGTATGGTGGCTTCGGGTGTATCTTATTGGCGTGGGGGGCGTTGGGTGGGTTTTTCGTCGGTGTTGGCTGGTTGTATTTCGTTGGGAGGTCTTGTTTGCTTTGATTATGTTGGACTTTCTGTCCTGGTGTCTGCTGCGGGGGTTTTACGTTGGTGCGGGGCGGTGGTGAACGTAATCATTGTAATGTTTGTAACGTTTTTGAATGTCATAATAGCCATACTTACCCTGTAATTTCCATACAGAAAATAGATAAACTAAAACTTCAAATATTATAAAAAATATTGACAGAAATATTATTATGCATCATCAGTTTGTCAGAATCCATTTTGGGTATGAGGCGTTATACCTAGGCATACCCTAATAGACTTTCCCTGATATTATATTATATATATATATAATCTTTATATTATATTATTATATTCTATAATAAATATCTATATATTATATATATTATATAATATATATATATATATATATATATATGAAAAAGGAGGATGGAGGATGAGAGGGAGAAAACGTGAGATAGTAAACTAGATTGGTACATAAAGGAAGGAAAACGAGTACAAGGTATAAAAACCCAACTGAGACGAGAGAGAGAGAGGAGAGAGAAGAGAGGGAGAGAGAAGAGAGAGAGAGAGAGACGAGAGAGAGAGATGAGAGAGAGAGAGAAGAGAGAGAGAGAGCATGAGAATAATGCATATTTTAAGAGATTTGTTTATTTGAGCTTGGAAAGATCCCTGGCGATCGCATTTCTTATTCTTTCCCAATTCTGTGCCATCTTTTCATTTGCCAGACCGCGTTATAGAGTCTTCCAAACCGATTTCAAATCTCATCCACTTCTGACTTCCCCTTTCCATCAAACAAATAATAGTACGGCATGCCTGCATTCATATATTATAATATATATATAATATTATATATAATAGTGTATATATATATAATATATATATTTAATATATATATATATACTAGTATTATATATATATATATATTATATAGAATGGGCATTGTATGGTCTAGGTATCCTCATAGCACTATGGTGTGCCTCAATTGGTTTTTTCAATCTCCTGCGCTCATGTTTACATACACTTGAAGAAACAGGAGTAGACTCCGCTATTTACACACCATGAACATATTACACAACACTTCCTCCAAAACATTTGAAATGGCAAAAAACTTCTAGCTGCGGAGAAGCCAAGCTGGATGGGCTTCCAAAAATAGCCCCTCATTTCCACCCCTCCTCCACCCCTCCTCCCATCACACGTACCAATGCTTTCCAATGAGTTGACGGCTTCAGTGGTGGGGGCTGTATCGGTCGCTGGAATTGCAGGCCTGTTTGGACATGATCCTTCGTTCTTCGTTTAATGTTCCTGTATCCTTCTCGACCTTTCACTAATTTCCACTATTGTCAAACACCACCGTTCTTCGGCTAGACCCCATCTCTCATTCTTAACGGAAACACAGGGCCTTGGGTGCTCTGAGATCAAACCTTACTTTCCCCCCTATTGCCTCTATCTATAATTTTTAGACATTGGCAGATGTTTTGAACATGCTCGCAACAAACATGTTCGCAACAGGTAAAGGAGGATGTTTTGCTCATGTTTGCGACAATGTAATCTATTCCCCCCATTTTCTAATTTGGAGTTCTGAATTTTCTACTCTATGGCCTAAGCTGCTATGTCAATCCGAAGCTAGATCAATTTATTCTGTATATTTTTCACCTATTTCTACTAACTATCCTAAACTTTGACTATCTAAATTCCAAAATAAAACACATTCTTTCTCTTCTTCTCCTTTCTCAAAATTTATTATTTTGGGTGATTGCAATGTTCACCACCGTCAGTAGCTTTCCTTTAGTTCTCATGATGCAGCTGGTGAACTTGACTATCATTTCTTTATCAAGAATGACCTCGAACAGTGGGTGCTCCCTACTAGTATTCTTGATCGCTTTGGAGATGAACCCAACATTCAATATCTTTTCTTAACTTATAATCCTTCTCCTGTTAAACTCATTCCTCTTCTGGGTTCCTTCGATAATCTTCTTATCTTTGTATCCTCTTCTATCTCTTCAAGTCTTGCGCAGGAAAGGCCATCACTCACGACGAGGAATCGCTTTTGACACTTTGATGCTGCAAACTGATTAGACTTGTGTTTGTAGTTTTTTTGAGATATGGATTGGGTCTTTTTTCCTTTGGCTTCACGTGAGTGAGGCTTGTGAACCATCATATATTATAAAACAAGTCCATTCATAACATATATCTTTAATAAGAAAATGAAAAATACATAAATAAATATATACATATTTAAATTAATATATTTATGCTCTAAACTCCTAATTAATACAAACTCAATGTGATGCTTATATATCCATATATAATACGCGTACTGACTATATCATATATATTAACTATATATTTCACCTGTCAGTTTATAAAAGTTGTTTTTATCGATATATAATAATTGATATACTCATGTTATTATGCAATAATATATCACTATATAACTCAAATTTATTTTTATATTGAATATTTTATAATTCAATTATTCTGATGTTCATTAATAATATATATTATTTATATTTAATTATTTTATTTTATAATTATTATCTTATGTGTGCATATATATATTAATTTACAATTGATATATACATACCAAAGCTTGGTGAATTAAAGTATAAGGAAAATAATTACTTTAATTAATAATATAGATAATATTAATAATTAGCCGTTATTATTATATATTATATTTATTATCTATGTTTGCTAGTGTTATGTTTACTAAAATCTAAGCTTCTTAAGAAGATCAAGAGCATTTTATATTTAAAAATATAAAAAGTTATAGTATTATAGTGGGATGAATAGTAGTAAAATTTTGTATAAACTTTTCATCCCTACTGTCCCTTATATACAAATGTTTAATATTATATATATATGCACATAGAAAACTATTCCCGTAAACAGTTTATACTTTTAATTCAAAAGAGGTTGTTCAATGGGTTCTTGATCTTTCTTATTAATATTCCCATTTGATGTCGTATTTATATTTTATATGAGAGATAATAATCGATCTTATGAAAATTATAATAAAAATGATCGAAACGTTATTAAATGATAAATATAAAATGTGAAGTTTCAAAAAAGAAAAAAATATGATTGGACAAGATACAAATTCAACTTTTTGTTCCAGCTTAGCACATCTTTTCCTATATAGTGCTACTAGAAGTCGATTATCACTCTTGCGTCACATTTCTGACTTCGAGATAACCATATAGTTAGAAAAAAATAGTATGTGTGATATTTGTAGCGTGATTCTTAGAATACTATAAAGAGAGATATATTGAACTGTTCCACATTATTTTCTATGGATAATTTCGTCTCGACTAGAAACTTTTTTATATACTACGATGATAATTATATTAGCCTACAATTTAAAAGAAGTGAAATAACTATTTTATCCTTAAAAATTGTGAAGCAGATATAGCATATCAGTATATTTTATTATTATGATAGTGATATGACTTTCATATTAATGAAGTATTTAATGCCTTAAATAAATAATATATGATAAAAATATATAAAAGTAAAAAACTATATTCTCAAGTGAAAAGCTCCTCTATATATACTACAAAAAACACTAATTACAATACTATTTTATCAATATGATTGTATCAATATAATAGTTTCAGGCATAATTTTATAAAGATTATAAAAATGTAATATGAACAATAATTTATTTAATATATCATATTGATACTAGCAAAAAACTTGCAAATTAGTTAACCTAGATATTAATTATTTTTCGTAAATATATATCAAAGTTCTTATTATTATATATTTTATTATATTATTTATTATTTAATTATTAAATTTCTTAAATAAGTTATTATTCTTATATAAATACTTTGCATATAAAATAATTATTAATAAATAATATTAGTATTATGTAATCCCTCTTTTCAATTCAATTATAATCTTATTATATATTTAATTAATTAATTTATTATTATAATATATATACTATTACTAAAAACAAATGAATTTAATGAAATGAAATGTCCTTTCATTTGAGATAATTGAAGAGATTGTAACCAAAATAAGATAAAAAAACCGTTATAACTATAAGTACTCATTTATAAAAGATTAAATATTTGTAAAATATATCAGTAATAAATATAATAAGACTGTAAATCTCAAGTTATAATAAAAACTACATAATAAATTGAAAGTAAACACAATGTTGCTTAAACCATTCTTATGCTTTTATTAATGATGTAATAGATTTAGTACGCTATATATTATTAGCATATATAGAACAAGTTTTCCAAATATTTGCTAAAATATTAATATTTTTCACTAAACGTATTCCTATTCAACATTGCTTATCTCTTTCATATTCTGAAGAAATCTTTTATTAATATGTCTAATAAATAAGTTATCTCAAATGAGGAAATAAAGATAACTACGGTGAAATACTTTCAAATTACATTAATATATATAGATACTATGTATGGAAACTAGTAATAGAAATATTTAAAATAAAATATTTATCACTTTATGAGTATATCAGTCATTAGTGTCAATTATTTAAGATTAAGATGGTAGCCCTAAGTAATAAGTGAGACTGTGAGATGATATCTAGAAGTAAGTAAGTCTTAATAGATAGAATAATTAGGCATTTTATTTATAGTTGAAATTACTAGTAAAGTGAGTTTAAAATAATTTACTGAAAAGTTTTTTCAACATAATATATAATAATAAATTATTATCAGTAGGAAACAATATTTAAGAACTTCCTTAAACGTCTCATAGTTTCATTAACTCATATTCTATTTAATAAGCTATTTACTAGAATAATAAAAAATATTTTTATAATAATTACAGATACCAAACTCATGTTATAAGCTTGCACTTTGTGGATATTGAATTAATATTTTTAGTAATTTTTTTCTACTTGTTGAATAAATAATCTGTTACATATAATTATAATCAATAACTGTAGTAAGTGTCTTTAATAGTGTTGATGCAATAACATATATTAATTATTATAATCAACTTACATTAAAATATAAATTGAAAAGGAAAATATATTCCTATTAATAAGAAATTTCAACATAATTGTAATATCTATATAAATATTTAATTAGACATTATTTTTTTTATCGAAGTACTTATATATTTCATAATGGATCATTTTTTTTCTTTTTAAATATTTTCATGATATTAATGAAGAAATTCTTTTAAATGATACTAATAATCTGCTGCTATATGTACTTCTTTGAGTGAAAATTATTATTAAATATTCCTGTGATAAATGCTGGAAGTTCATCAACGATTGATACTCACACTAATGTTTTTTAATTACTTGAATAATATTATATATGTAAATGTATATTATAATTTATCTTTATGTTAAATCTGGATTTCATATAACAAAGAGAGTTTTGATATGGTTAGACCTTCTTAATTTTGTTGTGATTTATTAAAAAAAAGAGATACACCAATTGTTTTCTTTATCATACATCAGCCAAATGTATGGTTTTGTGATTTCGTACTTTCACGTTTTCGTGTTTTTATGTTTTTGTTACAATTTTTAGTGTGCTATTTTTTTTTTGTATAGTTATATATTTAATTGTGAGTGATGAGATAATACTTTATCAATGTGTGTATATATGTAGAGTAAATTATAGATTTCTTGGACTAGAAATTAAACTAGAATGTGGAGATTACTAGTAAAGGTAAAAATTTCAAGAATCACTTGTCATAAACTGTGTTTATTTTAAGCAATAGTCTTTATAATGACAATCTCAAATATATCTTAAAACACATTACCATATAATAAACCAAGCCTTTCTTATAGAATTCTTCAACATATTACACAATATTCAATTTCTCTTTATATACTCTTGTATCTAAACTTAGACTAATATAAAATTGAGTATATTATAAATCATTATATGAGTTTCTTACATTAAACATATAATAAGTTATAGAAATAATAGAGGGAGTAAGCAGCAACACAAATCAAGAATAATAACATGACACCTGTTAATATTTTTACCTTTCTATAATATCTATTAAAAATAAGGGTATAAGTGACATTTATAATTAATTTTTTAAAACTAAAAACTTATGACTAGGCTCATATAAGACAACAAAAAAAAATAATATATAAAAAAATAAAACTAGATACTCACTATTATGTAGAAAGTATTTACTAAATCCCACTAAACCATTAACCTATAATCTGATGAAAGCTTAACTCTATAATAATATTTTGCTGCATTGTTATTGATTTATTTCTATATGAGATAATAGAATAATAAAAAACTTTATCCGCGAGTTTATACATATATTTTAAACTGATTTATATATATATATAACATTAACTATAATATTATAATCAAACTCAAAAAATAATATGTAATTTAAACTCAGACATAAGTATATTAGTATTATAATATGTTAATTAATATATAAATTGTATAGATTATTTATTATTATTATGTGAGTTATAAGAACCAAAGTTACTTCAATTTTGTTAATGTGTATGACATTAGATCACATAAAGGATAAAGTAATGGTATTGAGGTTTTTTATGATTAATCTATCAGATAATCAGACCATATTAGTTAACGTAAAAAATGCCCTTTTGAGCGATTGACAATTTAGTATAATTTAAATATATATTCAAACCTAACCTAACCTTAACTAACCTAACCTAACCTGAAATTAACAAACATAACCTGTGTTAATCAATCTGTAGCAAACAGAATAATTAGGTAAGATCTTATTCATCAATTACTTTAATTTAATAAATATTTCCTGTTTTGAAATAAAACCAAACCCCTTAAATACTTAAATGAGAAAAAATACCCAAGGTTATATTTTTAAAAAACATGTTAAGTTAGAGACAATATTGATAGCCTTATGCACTGGACCTAAGCAAAGACTTGCACTCTTACAAAAAGTTAAGACTAACCTACAAAAGTATTTCAAACGATCATTAATTAACTGATCCTAGAACTGATATACTTAAAATAATTAAACTAATATAGTTAAACCATTGTATCTACCTTACAATATCTAAAAATGAAATTATAAAGGGGAAGTAAAACATAATATTGCTTCAACAGATAAAAAATAGATAAAATATATAGATGCTTGCCTTGGCTACATTCAAATCAGATACCCATATTAAAATTCAACTCTGCATCCGTTTTGCTTCTGAAGACTTGATTGATATTGCTATCAAATAATAATAATAATAATAATAATAATAATAAAATAATAATAATAATTAATAATATAATAACTCATTAATAATAATAATAATAATAAAATAATAATAAATAATATAATAATGAATATCCAATAATACATATAGATGCTACATAAGATAGATAGATTATTATTTACAATACTAATAATAATATAATATTTAGATGAATAATGGAATAATAAGTATATAATGAATTAATTGTAATATCAACTCTCTAACAACATATTGAGTAATTAATGGGTAATATATAATAATAATAAATATACTAATACATTATCTCCAAATAACTCGTTTAATATTAATGATTAAGTAATAATTGAGACTTTTTTAGCTTATAATTATAATTATAAGCTCAGAAGAGTGTGTATATTTACTCAATTATAGTGATTATAATTTTTGAGATCCAATATTATATTTCTAAGATTTAATTAATCTTAGTAATAGAAATTCTGTAAGTGTAATAATTCATAGAAGAAACAAATTATAATAAAAATTAATTAAAAAGAATAACATAAATAAAGACAAAAAATAAATAATAATTAATAATATAGAGTTAATATAAAAATAACTTATTAATGGTCACATCAATTTGAGTATATAGAAATATTTTAAGTGTGATAATAGAAGAATCATCCTCAGAATTAAGTAATGGAGACATAAACTTAAATAAAGTACAAAAACATAATTAGGGTGGATAAACCATCCATTTTAGCCAATAAAATTTCCATTAAATAATGTTTCAATTTATTAATAACCCAATAAGTAATAGTCAATTTAATATATTAAATAATATTTGTTATCTAATTTTCGTGCATTATGATTAGTATCACAGTTTATGCTTAGACTAAACTATTTGATATCATAGAAAGATTTATTTTAGATACTGATACGTGTTTGTATTGATATTTTTATAAATTAATTTTCATTTCATTTACTTTTCATTCATAGAAAAAAATAACTTATTATCATTCCCATGATTATGTAGATTCATTTAAGTAATGAAATATTAGTGTCCATATCAATAATAATTCATATACAATAAACTAGATATATAATTATAACCCATCAATTCGAGATAAAAATAAGATTGTGAATTACGAAATATTTTAATGACCCGACCAAACCAAGGATACAAGACACAATAACTCTAAAAATTTGGAACGCGGGAATCCGTAAAATACGCGATATTAAGACGACTATTAAGGTCTTTTACTCGTTTAACTCACCATTAACTAATAAAAACTTAATAATATATAGTATATTTTATTATAAGAGCTATAAATTAAAAATATATATATAATTATATTATTAAATATATATATTAATTTATATTATATTAATATATTAATAATGATATTATATAATTTATATAATAAAAATATAAAGATAATAATATAATTTAAGAATTATATATATAAATAGTAAATATTTTCCTCTCACTTGGAACATTTGTTGTATATACGATATACAATTTACCTAAAAGGTTTAAATCATTTACTTATATTTTAAAAAATTAAATTATTGCACCTAAATAAAATTGTTATGAGATTGTGAATCTTCAAATCAAGTTTGTGAAAAATTAAAAAATATATAGTTGCACGGAAGTTTATTTTCACTTATTCCTCAGATCCGTTAGCGTTATTTAGCTACTATCTTTTGACTCTCTCGTACATTAATATCACTTTATATTAAATAATTTATAAAATACTTAATATTTATTGTGTTAACAGTGCTATCTTCATATTGTATTAAAATGATATGAATTACGATTTTATACATTCTAAAAAAAAAAACTATTCTGATTCTATGACTGACTAAATAAAAAGATGTATATTAATTAATATAATAATTTAACAAAAATTGTATACTATAAATACTATAATACGTATAATATAATATTATATATATTAATATATATATAGGTCCATAAGTGACTCTATGGAGTATATTGATGGACCTTCCGCTAACTAGGTCCTGCTGATTTCATATAAAATTAATATTAATAATATATATATATATATAAATAATAATATAATATATTATAGCTTATCGATTTCGTTTTCATTGATGGTATAGGAGTTATCTATATTCTCCGCCGATAATATATATTTATTAAATATCTTTATTAATTTTTATAATTTTGTATAATTATAAGAATAAATATATTAATATATAATATATGTATATTAATGTAAAATATATATATAGATTATATAAAATTAAATCATATATTTATTCTTATATATAGTATATATATAGTATATACTATATTAATATATATAATATATTAATTATAATTATTAAGTTAAATTGTATTTCAAAATATTCGTATATATTATATATTAATTATTATAATAATGAAATAAAGAAATATTAATATAAAAAAATATTTTCCTTCAATTTTATTTTTGTAGTCATAAGATTAAGATTTAAATCTACAAATAGTTAAATAAATTTAGTTGTTAAGAGCATTTAACAATTTTTTATATAGTTGTCAATACCACTTCGCTGAAGGTATAGTTTATCTACATACAAGGTTTAAACCGACAATTGTATGTAATAAAGATATGAATGATACACAGTCATAAAATTGTTCTATTCAAATTTTGATTTTGTGGCTTTTCTAATAGAAGACTGCACTATTTGTATGTGTTAAGTTAATTATTAATAGTCGGACGATATAAATATATTATTAAGTACTAAAATATATATATATAGTAGGAGGGAAGTTAAGGATTGTGAGCGGTGATTGTGTTTGGATCACAACAAAAGATACGCCGCAGTGTTAGTATATATTTTATTTATATATATATTATATATATATATAGATACTATTGTAGGCTACTTGATATCATGATAGTGTAGATGGCTAGAACCTTATAGTTACTACGATAGCTGTGGCTTGCAATTAGGTGAAGTTTTGTGCCTCTGTTCATTCTCAAAAAGTGTTTTTCGAGTACTGGAGCACTCAGAAGTTAGCATAATATTTACTGTTGCTTACATTTATGGTCATCCTCACTGTGACATAAGACCTTCTCTCGTCCTTCAGGGTGTGGAAGGTAAGACGTCCTAGGTATAATGTATATGTCATGACCTAGAGCTGGAACGTTAAGTGTAGCTCATCGCAACACACAACAAGATATATATATACCCTCATAACTTTTAAACTAGTTAGTTAGAATCAGAATACTGAGTAAGTTATATTATATATAAAAGAGATATTATATGTAATATATATATAAAGTACAGATTATATATATAATATTAATAGAGATTATATAAATATAAGATATATATTAATATAATATATAAATATAGAATATAGATATATTATATATATATATAATATATAAGAGAATATAATATAATAGATATAATAATATAATATAGATATAGCTATAATGTTAATATATTATTATATAATGTTAAATTGGTGATAGATAGTATAGAAGGTAATAGATAATAGAAAGAGGATTTATAGTTAAGAATTTATAAAGAGAGAGGAATTTGAATGTATAGGAATAATAATAATAATATCATTTGAAATATTAATTTTCTTAATCATAATCACATAGTCTATTTTTCCTAGTTATGAAAGCTTTGATCTACCAATATCACCCACCTATCAAAACTTTTTTTCCTTATAAATTATACTAGACCTTATGAGAGCTTTGAAAGAATATCATATTAGGCAGAATTTGAAATTTGTAATCATACTGAAAAAATTATAGCAAGCATCCAAATCCTCTCGTTTTTATCATTTACGATAAAATAAATAATTATATAATTAGATAATCACTATATATTAATAATATAAATTAAATATATAAATATATAATAATGATAAATAAAAAAATATATATATTTTTTTTCTTTTTGTATTTTTAAAATTACCGACTGGCCAGTCTCTAGTTATAGAAATCCGTCCCGGCGACATTATATATTAATTCATATTTTTTAATTAAAAATAATTTTTCATCAACATATACTTATACTATATTTATAAAATTTTTATATATATATAATAATTATATATATATATAGTATTTATTTAATTATATATATTATTATAATTTATAATTAATATATTATTATATATTATATATACTTATATATATTAATATTTAAATATTAATAGTATATAAATATTATATATTATTATATATATAATATATATATAAATATTATAAAAGATATATTATATATTTAATATATATATATATATATAATATTTAAATCGAATGAAGGTCTTTTCTAAATGACTGGTTCATGTTCTCCTTTTACTAGATTTAAGACATTTAGGTTTACCTTCATTTAGTGATATAAGTATATAGATATACATATATTTTTCTTCTATTTATCACTGCTCCTCCTCCTTGAGTAGCTTATTAGGAAAGGTGTCTTATGATTATTAGGGTGAACACTGGTGAAGTTGAGTTTATTGTGACTGACACTGTCGTATGTTACTCTTAATTGCTACCATTAGTACCTACCCATTTACTGACTATCTATGTAGAGAGTAAAAGAATCCTCGTTAGTATTCTGTTGCAAATGGAGGCTAGTACTAATAAGTGAATTGTTCAACAATTTTTCTATCCCTCAGTATTTTAGAGTATAAATAATAGTGATAATACTGTATACAAGGTAGTATTGGTATTAATTAAATAGTACTCAGAACGCCCTAATATAATTCCAATCAATTTGTATCTGTGCGTTATTCCGCAGAGATTTTACAAATCGACAGTTAATAAAAATACCATTTTATAGATAAATAATTATAATAAAATAGTAAGTTACATATTTATATATATTATATAGATAAGCTGAAATTTTAAAAAATAATTAGATTACTAATTATAAAATTTAACACATAAAACATTAATACGCTGTAGCTGTAATAAAAACGCTTCGATTAAGATATTAAAATATATTAATAATACCTCAAAATAATTCATCCTTCTCTAGACTTTCCAGTTCCAGTCGTTATATGGATGCTATTGTAAAAATACATACAACTATTATACATTATACATATATAACATTATATATAAATTAATTTTCGTATTTTTAAGATAATTTTAATTTTTAAATAAATTATGTTTCAAAACATTATGAATTAAATAATATTTTAATAATTCTATCCTGAACTTAAATATTTTTATATTATTCAACTATAAAGAATATGTACCAAAATATATATAAAAGATTCATATACTATACTCCTCAGCTTTTTCCTATCAGAGTAGTTATTAATATATAAAAATGTAAAGATGAGTTTAGCTCTTTGTCCTAAGCTACACGCAAACCAATAATATATATATAGGATCCATCATATCATATAAATGAGTAATAAAAAACTTTTGTAACTGTTGAGAAATAAATATTCTAGTGCTTATATAGATTATTTCTTATATATATATATTAATATAAGTTAACATTAAACATATTAATTTATATATATTATTAATAATATATATTATATATATATTAATATATTTTACAAATAATATATCTATATATATAATATTGTCGCATATAATAGAACAACATATTATATTATATCATAATATTAATAATATATATATATATATTAGATATATATATTATATATATATATATATATATTATAATATTATGATATATTATATATTGTATATATACAGTTAGAAATAATATATATACTATATTATTACTTATATACAGGAAGCATGCGTTGGATATTATATTATATACTATATATTAATTTATATTATTGTACAACACATATTTGTATATAATCTATATATTAATGTAATACTAGTATGGTATATATATATTATTTTATATAATATATAATTTAATATATATATAATATACATATTAATATAAGTTATATTATATGTTATATAGTATTATATATAATATATATATCATATAATATTATAAAACTCAGTAATGATATAACTTAGTGAACGAAAACGAATACTAGTCTTTTCGCCTTTATTTTAGCTGTACTAAATGCATAGAACATATTACTTTCTAAGGCATAACCAGAGCTCATATTGTTATAAGAGAGATTTTAGTAATAATTTATTGTCATATATTATAATAAACTAACTTATCTCATCCTAAGTGCAAGTATATATAATAAAATAATTTATGCCCTTTGCCAGGCCTTCCCGTGCACCCAATACCAATACACTCACCAACTCCTAACCTTCATATTAAATAATCACTATCCTACTCCCTAATCACCTCAGTCATAACGTTTCACAATGTAACAGTACTAGGTCCTAACCTGTGCTATCAGATCTGGTTGAGCTTTTACCGGCTACCTCGCGTTCAGACAAACACGACAACATAACTCTAGTCTCTTATCTGGGTGTATAGGTATCACACCGCACACGAAGCACCTACGCCAGAGGTTAGCTCGTGAAGATCCTTGAAGTGAAACCGGTTTGACCGAGTATCGTTGCGTTATATTGAAAAACTGTCCAGCATGCCACATCGTTCATCAATGAATTAAACCTGTTTTATGATCAATTTATTTGATCATGAAATGCAATGTCTTTAAGGACTAAAAACATAACTATCTGAATATGAATAACATAAGAAAACAAAGTCTTTGAGGAAGCACTCACTCGAAAGAAAAACTACGGAAACTAATTTAAGAAAAATACACTGATATAAGAAAATAAACTCAAAGAATGTAAATCTGTAAATCATATAAAGCCTAGAGATATATTATCTACATCTGCATGAACTATTGCAGTTAGATGTTCCGAGCGTGTGATCCATATTTTACAAATGACTCCGCAGACCGATATAATAGAACTTCAGTACCAGTAGTCAATTATAGTTATGCTTGAATACATATATTGCAATTTACAGCATCAACGACCAATAAATATATATACATGCGGAGTATGTACATTTACTGATATGTGTCGCTCGAAATGCCTGTATAGCAAACTACTGTTAAACGATAGTAAAACTGACTCTAACATTAAATTTATACAGATCCTCCCCAGGCGAATATGTATATAAAAACTATATAAATATTTATGTTCAAAATGTATAAATAAATAAAATATATTAAGTAAAAATAAATATACAGATTGATTTGATAGTAAATCTTAAATCTTAACTTGAAAAAATTAGCAGATTTGAAATTTACAGCAAACGTCGATTTGTCAATGTGACCAAGTAAATTCATTCAAAGAACTTATTATTGATGTGTTTATACAAAAATGAAGCTTAAATATGACTTTAATAAATTGATCAATAGATCACGTATGGAAAAGAAGGATGGGTTGGGGTATTGAATTATCGATTTATTGATCTGTTGAACAATTAATTTATTGATTAATTGAATTTTTTTGCGTTATAAACATAAAAAGAATAAAAATTTAGTAAAAACAAAATGTTTTTAGTAAATTTTGGTATGTTCATACCTAGAACTTATTTTTATGTTGTATTAATAATAATTTTTGTGTTGTTAATAATATTTTTATTACAGATTTTGTTTTGGTAATGTAAAGTAGTATTAGAGATTGTTATGTTGGCAGCTGTTGGTGTTAAAAACTTTGCTATGATAGCATTTATTCGAAGTTCAGTATGGTGGATAGGTTAGGTTATGCTATGTTATAGATATGTTAGGTATGTTATGATTCATTATGATCTTAGTTCATGAAATGCTATATTAGCTTTATTGATGATAAAACTTTGCTATGCTAGCAGTTTATTCATACGTA
>JABUQX010058817.1:0-27500 GCA_015478945.1 Trachelipus rathkii
TTGTTGTACTGGTTCGGGTTTACCTCGTGCGGGTGTTTTAACCGTTTTCCGCATTCCTTCACTGACTCAATCCACTTTTTCTTCTGTCACTCAGCTGGTTGATTCCCAACACACCCACCACCATATATCTGCCTAACCAACCAAATATCATCCATCCTTTCCACATGACCAAACCATCTCAACGTACTTTCATTTATTCTCTCATCTTTTTCTTTCTTCGCACCACACAACTCTCTAATACGCTCATTCCTCATTTTATCAATTCTTCTCACACCTAACATGACCCAAAGATTGTCAATCTGAACACATTATACTTTAGATCTATACCTCTTATTCCAGACCATAATCTCACTACTATACATTAACCCTGGTAACAACATCCCCTCATGTAAAACCCTAGCGCACTCAAGACTTAGTCCCTTTACATCCACCAATGATTTAATTGCACCAACCACCTTCCTGCCGGCGGACCCTCTGTTCATTATGGTCAGGACCCTCAGTTGTCTCTTCAGCTTCTGGTTCAGAATAATAGTACCCAACGCAATTATTTTGCTCCTTATCATGCGGACATCTCAGATCGGCATTTACAATTGCTGACACAAGCTGTCTTGCTGTTAACGGAAATAGCAAATGGTTCGTGGAAGGTGAAAGCAGTAGATCCAGGTAAATTTAAATATGAGACATATCACAACTTGTCTGTTACCTCACAGATTTTGAGACTTATTGTAATATAAACTACCCAAATGCTCCACATCAATGGTTGCGTTTTTAGGCAGGCAGCTTGAAGGCTCATTCCTTCAGGTGTTTAACTTAATTACAAAAGATGATAGGAACTATCACTCTGTTAAAGAAACCTTACTGACTTGGTTCCGCCAAGAAGAAAAGTGGAAAAATGAATACAAACTTCATGCTTTCCATTCAGTACACTGTACACCAGGCGAAAGTGTCAGAATATGTACTTTGCGCCTGGATCACTTAGCCAAAAAAGCTTATCGTGGACTCAATATGAGGAAGCATGACTCTTTGAGAACTGCTTTCCTCCTCAGTCTATCTCCTTATGTGGAGAAATGAGTTCCTGACTATGTCATCCAGCAAGAGTAGGATGAACAAGTGCGAGTCCCCTGGAGTAAAATAGTTAGTCTAGCTGATCTATACATCCGAGACTTTAACAAAAGCAGAATTTCACACACATCTTCACAGAATAACAGTAAGCAAATCAACCAAAGGTTGATTTAGACACCAAAATTAGAATCGATAGGATAACTCCTGGTTGGTCCGATGTTCTTACAGGTGTTCAGATTCTGAATAATAATAATCAGAATAGGAAAGTAACTGCGCCAAATGACAAAGTTACCCCCACACAGAATAGTTCTAGTCAGTTTTACAGAGATATGCAAAATCACAACCGACGTAACATTAACAATACACAGATACAAACACATCGCAGGGAATCACGTCCTAACAGAAACACACTCCACTGTATTTATTGTAAACATGTCGGTCATTCTATGGAAGAGTGCTACAAATCCCTAGGGATTTGTAGATATTGTCGTAAACGTTGACATGTTAGGGCTGATTGCTGGTCCATGAGATCACCCACAGAGGTGACCTACACAGTCTCAATTTACACAGGCCTCTGGGTAGAATAGATAGGAATTATAATGAGACTAAGTCCCCTAAAGCGGACATAACACACCAATCGCAGACAAATTCATGTGACACTCCATGTCCACCTCATAAATATTTGGACCCATGTGACGGGTGTAATGCTGATATTGCAACTGCAGAAGTTATCACTGACGATATGATTGTTGCTAATATCGATCCACTGATTATCTGTGTTATTTTAGAAGATTATGGTTCACTTGTCTATAAATGCTTGATCATAGTGTGCAGGGGTAAGTCTGATTAGTTCAGTCAGCAGTCAATTCAGGTATAAATGGGAAGGTAGAACTTTTGCCTTCAGCAAAAGTGGGGGTTAGAGCTATTAGTGATTTTGGTAGAAGTGAGAGGATCCCCATTCAATACTATGCAGACTTAAGATTAAGGTTTCAGGGGGTCTTACAACTCAAACAACACCATTTTTTGTAGTTCCAGAGGAATATATGGAGTATGCATTGATTTTAGGAACATGTTCGTTGAGAGACAATGAACTCATTCCTGTCATGGCTCAGAAAGAGCTGGTTCGTAGGGAGGATAACAGGTTAATGGTCATTGCCACTGGTATCAGCCTAAAAGGGGTGCAACCACATCCTCAAGTGTGCACAGTGAAAGTTATAGGGAATGTTAGAACATTTTCAGATCCTAATATAAATGATCTTGATATCTTGAATGATCAAGGTACTTATAAAGATTTGAAAATGATAATTAAAGAATTACAGAATAATAGGGATAATAATAAGGGTTGGCTCAGGGTTAATAAGGTATTCAAACCATATTGTTCTCAATTTTTACTTGAGAATGGGGTTCTTTATTACAAGCTGAAGTCAGGAGAAATACTTTATGTCATCTCTCTTGAATTCCTTGATCACATAGGCCTAGTATTAGGCCTTCATTTCTCTTGTGCCCACATTGGGCGAAATAAACTCCTGCAGCTGATTTACAAGTACTTCTAGCATCCAAGGGTACTAAGTGGCCTCTGACATCGTGCGATGTTGCCCCGTTTTCCAGAAGCAGAAAACATTCTCTTCTCTTATGACTCCCCCTATATTGAAAATTTTAGCTGAATATCCGTTTGAACTTTGTGCCATGGACTTGTTGCAATTTCCAAAAACTGGATCTAACAAGTACTGCATGGTACTCACTGACCACTTTTCCAAGTGGGTGTCCGTAGTTCCCCTTTCTGACAAATCTAGCTTCTCGGTTTCACAGAAGCTAAAGCACCATATTCTCCCATTTCTTCCTAAAGTACCCAATCATATTCTGACGGATAATGGCACCGAATTTACCTCCCAACTTCCCAGAGCACTCTCCAGGAACATAACATCAAGCATGTTAGAACCTAACCGCTACATCCCGCCAATAATGGAGTTTGTGAACAGTTCAACCGCAGTTTAATTCAGAAACTTAAATGCTTGGTTCTGGAAAAGCCGACTAGCTGGGATGAAAAACTGTCCTTCTCTGTTCTCATCTACAACAACACTTCCCATAATGCTTTCGGTATGTCCCCATCTGACTTTCTCTTGCAAAAAGAGCACTCTCTGACTCACAGCTTTCCCCAATATTGGAAAGGTAGTGCAAATTTCAGACCATAGAGTTGGATAAAGGATTGACAAGAAAGCTATCCACACTGGACATAGCACTCTTCAGAAGTTCAAGAGCAAATGGGAAGGTCCTTATACAGTGGAAGAGGTAGATGTGAAACGAGTTACTTATCTAATTAGATGCTCTAATAATCCATCCGATAAACTCCAAAAGGTCAACTTTTCTCACACTTACGGTGGATAGATATACTGACGTATCTTCACCGATATTTAGACAGAAATCCTGAGGTTTAGGAGAAATTTTTCACAGATGAAGAAGAAATGGAAGACATCAAGATTCCTGACGCTGTAGCTGTCGAAGATGCTGTTTCTGAGTTGGGTTCTATTATATTTGAGCCAATCAAAGAAGAGGAGGACAATTCTGATTTTGATGGATGCCTCCCAACAAATCTCTTTTCGATGGAAGCTTTTTCCAGACTCCCTGACTTACTGGAACAAATAGAGCAGCTGAACACATGTATTTTGAATTCTCTGACTCCATTGGTAAGAACCCCGGTTCTTCCTGCAGTAGTTTTACAACCTATTCGTTCAACACTCAAAGTGACTTTGTCAAACTTCCAATACCAGTAACTGGAGAAACACCAAGTTACTGAGTTACCACCTCCAACTTTAGACAAGTACTTTGTGGATACATCACAAATTCCAACTCGAGATTCTAGTACTCCTACTAGTGAAACCATTTCTTATACAGAATCTCTGTCATTGGATTATCATGACTATTACACCCATGATTATCCACCTCAATTCCAAGTTTCTACTGTTTTGACTCCAATTTCCCCTATCATTCTGTTGTTTTTTCCATGACGGTTTCTCAACCTTCAATAACAAATCCCAGTATGAAGGGCTTTCGAACCATTGATTTTGAAGGAGCATCCTTCCTCAATTCTTTCAAGGAGAAACCCAGTTTGAATCTCCTTGAACAATCCACTGTTTTGAGCATTTTTATTACTGACCAGTCAAGTCCTCTATCTTTATCATCTTTACAATTCAGTCATACTACACATAGCACTAATCGTACTGAGTTCTCTGGTTTCGACCCACAAACTCCTTCATTTCTTGTTCCAGGATCAACACAGTTACTGGGATTCAACCCCCAACAATACACACTGTCGCAGGTCCTAGCTCCCCCCTTCACTATAGTTGATGAGGTTTTGGGTGATCCGGCCAATTTTCACTTGGATAACAGTGATTTCATGATGGTTAGATTGGAGGATGAAGAAATTGATAACCATCCTAGTCGTCCTCTTACTCGGCGTATGAGGCCTGTGGTAGATTTGCCTCACATCATGTCAACTCCTTTAAAATATCTATTGAGTAGGAGACGCCATGGATTATTATAATTCAATTCTAAGTAACCCATGCAGTGATCTTCATTGATTTACAGTTATAATCTTCGTTATGAACTTCAAAATTCTCTCTCTTGTTTACTGCTTATTTGTGGTGTTTCTTTCTTCTTGTTGATCTTTCAATTCATTTCAGTGTTCGTTTTCATTTTTTTTCTGTTCTCTGCTGATCAAAGGAAACTATACAGAACCTAGCAAGGTCTCAACTAACTAAAGACACTAAGAAGATTATCATGGAACCAAATTTCATTCATCTCATTTTTTTTTCCTTCACCTACATTAGCATGAAAACATCGCATAACTCTAGAGTAATTTTACTGTAGCTTTCCCAAATACAAAGCCTCTCAATATCTATCAGAACTAAGTCGTTGGCCATAGGTTTGTACAGAACCCAGTTTGTTTCTGGTTACATTTTTATTTAAGTTTTCCTTTATTTATTTTACTGTTTTCTGATTTTCATGTTTGTTGATGTTTTGCTACGTGCAAATCAATATTTATTAATTTAGTTTGCCTACGACTTGTACATTCTTAAACTAAACAATCCCTTGTAAAAACAATTACATTGCCCAAGTGTTTATGTGTTTATTATTATTATTGTTTATTATTATTAGGATTATTGAAAAAAAAAAAATCTCATTATATGAATTACAAATTAAAAATATTGTTTAGAAATAATTAAAATATTAATAATATCACAATTATTATAGAATATATGATTTAAAATTGTATAAATTAATAATATATTTATTTGTTAAATTCAGACTAAATTAATTTAAATTATATAAATTTAAAATACTAAAATTATTATTTTTTATTTTATGTTGGAACAAATTTATAGCAACTTACCAAACAACATAACACAGCTGATGTAATACTGACAAATGCTTAATCTTTCCCTTGCAGCAGCTGTTGATTATGAAACTCTTACTTGCAATAGGAGCAAGCAAGGTGGAACTCCTGCACAGACAAAGACTTTCTCAGAGAAAAGTACAATTTACAGTTAAAAGTTGATTTCAATTCTGGATGTATCATTACTGAGTGCCCAGCACAGGTCCGAATGTTGATGACCCATGAAGTTGATTATGTACTGATATGGGCCTTGACCCTCCCCCCCTAGCCTGGCAGCGAACGACCATTTTTAATGGAGATAAGCAGACCACAGTGTTCCAGCCAGCTTCAGAATTTACAGACGAGGGTGTGCCCGACATTATGGATACGATAATGGAGATAGCAAAGAGGCTGAACCCCAGATCATAAGTATTTTTATTAATACCTCCCGTCAAAGATTTATACGTCTTCAGCCAGAAACGGATTACCGAGCTTGGAGGACCAGTTTTTGCTGATTATCATAAAGACGACGCCAATATATCTCCACAGAAAATGTGAGAACACACTATCTTTGCTTTCAAAACATTTGAAGATTTAGCCTACTCCCGTTATCGTTGGCAAGACAAAGTCTGTTTCAGAGGAAATCAAGTCTTTAATTATTATTATGGAACTCCTCAGGACAGTAACCATGAATATCAGATTACCCCAAACAATCAATATCTAGCAAAAAAGTTGTTTTTGGAATCACCGTTATTGTCTGATGATGGGCTACATGCTAATAAACTGTTCTTGGAGCAGTTTTTACGAAAATATAAAGGTTTCTTTCCAACTGTGAGGGAATGGCTGACTTATGTCCCTGTATCTGATCGTCATTCTAGAAAACGTCGCCATCCTACAGCCAGAACCAGAAGTGAGGAACGCGAAAGAATTATCCAATGAGCAATTACTGATGAACCTCAGCCATCCACTTCCCGGACTCTATCCAATATTGAAAGATGGTCGGAAGAAGCTCCCTTTACTCAACTTATTCCTAATTATGTTCTGCCTTTGAACCCAGTTTCCCAGATTCAAGGGATCTCTCAGCAGGGATATTCGACAGAAAATCAGTATCCTCTGCAGGATAACTGATATTCTTCTACACATTCATTGCCGCTTATTCCCCAGGCATCGGGCATTGCCAGTCCACAACAAGACGAGTTTGCTCGAGCCTAGATGCGTGCAATGCTGGAGGGATATGGATGTAGAGGTCTTCAGCCGATCTAACAGGTTTCTCTGTTAAATTCCTTCAGAAGAACCCTGGATGAGGAGGAAAGACTCCTTCTTTTGACTAGGAGATATCCTCAGGGATTCTCCTAAATACAAAAAATTTACTGAGATGGAAAGTGATGGATTTTCTTTATAGAAATAAGAAATAGATTTATAGTGAAATAGTTAAAGGATTTACTTATAGACCTTATACAAAATGAATTTAATGATTTAACGAATAACAGTGAAATTACTTTAACTTAGTTGCTGAAATGAACTATAGAATTACAATGATTTAATAATTCTTTGTCTTCAATTTCGTTCATTATTCTTTGTTCTGGCATTGATCAGAGTTAGACAATGGTAATATCTTAGTTATGGGATTTTGCAAGTAATTTTCTTTCCTTTCTTAAGTCTTTTAAGTTTTTCACAGTTAATAGCCTGCATCCTCTCTCCACTTAACTCGCCTTCAACACTCTCCCGTACAAAGGTTATAACAACACTGAGTGGGGGCATAGTTTTAGTGCAGGGGGGGGGATGTAAGGGCCTATGGCAACCAGACCATGAAAAACAAACAAACTTTTATTTTATTATTGTGTTTGTTTATTTCATTTGATTCTCTAAATGGTATTTAACCTTTGTTCTTTTCCCATGACTATTATATTTTATATCTTCCAAAGCAGATATAGATATTTTGAAATATTGTTGTTTTTTTTCTGTTGGCCAAAACAATAAGTGGCATATTCTCGCCTCGTAGAAGGCACGCCATTAATATCACCATAACTAGTGAGTAGCAATATCTATCACATATTAACACTTATTGAATATACTGATTTACTGAAATATTGTATTTATTTATTTTTCATTTTTATAAATCATTTTATTGACTAATCAAACTCTGAAATCAATTTGTTCATGTGAATACTCACTCTGCCTTCTACCCTAATTATAGAAATGCTGACTACAAATGCAAAAGGATTCCCATCTCCTCATTTGATCCTTTGTTGAGGCTGAAGCTGCCCCATATCAGAAATCCTTGTAGAGGGCTGAACTAACCATAGGGTAAATAATTATTACTATATTCGTCATTGTATTTTATTTTACTTGTTGAGGAACTAAGCATGGAATATAATATGCGCTACATATTATTTTCCAAGTTTCGGTTCCAGAACCACTAATTATCATACAGAAGTTTCATTGTTGAATGTTCAGAAGTTGATCGAGGCATTTTCTCATCTTCACTGCTGACCATAATATAAGAAACATAGAATTTCGTGACTCACTGGCAATAAGAAGATTCAGATCCATCAAATAAAGATAAGGTATAAATCTTATTGCATCATCTTTTCACATTATTTACATTGTATGTTACACCCTTGTTTCACTCAGAATTAAATGTGTAACTAGGAGATTTGTTGTACGATCCTTAATAGAAAATAGAATTTATCAGATTATCTTAATCCTTGATTTACGATTCACAGTAATATTATTATTGAAATTTTATTTGATAAAGAATTACAAAGCATAGGATTGACCACTCCTACTACAGAAACATTTTGAGAATCAGATTAAATCATTTAGAAAATTAAGTCAATCAATTTATTTAAATAAATCATTTTAAATATATACGATTTTTTTATCCACCGTTTTCAAATCTTTTAAGATAAATTACCATCTGTGCAAAGTATGCCACAGTTATAGTTGCAGACTCGGACTAGAGTCATTGGTTTGGATTCGTGAAGGAAGTTCTCTGGAAGATTCATTTGTGGAAATTACGAGAGTCCCAGGTCAGTTGATTTACTGTTAGAAATAGTTTAATCTTAGCTCCCGAATTCTATTTAAGGTCTTTTTTTTCTGATCTTAGATCATAGATGTAGTTGTAGATCTTAGTTTTAGTTTTAAATAAGTTTAGATATATAAGTGGGAGGCACAGTTTTGTTTTCCGGGTTAATATTTTTTTTGGGGCATAGAATTTACACCATAAGAGCGCCTTAGATTTTCCCTGGGTCATTTGCGTTGCATACTCTCCTTTACATCGTCTCAGTTGTTGAAACCAGCTGCTGCAAACTGGAAAAACAACTCTGGCCCGCAAGACATACAGGTTGTATAGCTGTATGCTATGCCACCAAGTAGAGCGCAAGTGGTTCAAGCAAGGAAAAAAAGAAAAAGATCATATAAAAATGATTTATTTATAGTGACGGATGCAGGTACAAATGGCCCTGAGACTGTTAATTGCTGCAAGTCGAAAATAAGATGGTAAGATCCATTTTCAAAATTCCATGTTACTAAACATATATATATATATGGTGATAGTTGGGAACAAGATGTGTAACAACTGTAATATATGGTGAATAAATGATGCAACTTTGAAAAGGAGAACATATACTTAAATTCTATGGTTCCTCTTCAGTTCTGATAAGTTACTCCTGAGACAAGAAGAAGCAATGACAGAACCAACTGCAATCTATAATCTGTATTTTGGAAATAGATTCCTGGAGCTGAAATGGTCAGGTTCTGTAAATAGATGATCCCGCAACTGAAACCTGGAATATAATGTAAAACTCACATTATATTCCATGTTTCGAAAATCGAAGCAAAAAAAAATAAATAAAAATAAAATAAAATTAAATAAATAAATAAATGAAAAAACATGGATTTACCCTTTGGGAAACGTCCCCGAAAAGGATCTTCAGTATTAATAGAGGAAGATGTAAGATTCCTCTTAAATTTCTGGTTGCAGCAAATATGTATGGAAGGCAGTATTAAACAATACTATGAATGAAAGCTTTTACTCAAAGTTTATAGACAAATTTTCACCTACGATTTATCATAATGTTTGATCGTTTTACAGATTAAAAGTTTGCAGATGTTCTTTTTACGTGCCTTCCGATGGCAGGGAAAAGGCCACTTATATGGTTGACAAAAAAAAAAAAAAAGCAATACAATTTATATCTTGAAAATTTGGATGCTTATATCTCAAAGAAACCATAAAAAATTAGTATACGGAGAGAAGTACAATGGTTAAAAGCTTATGGAAATATTTAAACATAATTTAAATATTTATACATGGGCGTGGCAGATTGACTCCACTACATCCCAGACACTAAAACTACTCCCCACTCAGTGTTGTTGTAACCATTGGGCCTGAGGAGTGGAGAGGGTATAGTTAAGGCTGTGAGTAGAAAAAGTTTTAAGTGGTACATTATCCAGTAAGTCCTCATGTTAAAGTTGGTGCTTCGGTGCATACCCAATATATTAGCTTAAGGAAAAATAACTGGTGAATTATAATAAAATAGGAATTCATTCTCAAAGACTAATGAAAAACCAATATGGCATTGCTGGTTAACATTTACTGTAAGAGTTTAAAGAGTCGCTTGTTTCTAATTTAATATAGGCGCTGATAGTGATAACTTACATGCTCCTGTTAAGAGTTTTGCAGTAGTCTCCCTCTTCTTCAAAGCTCTTCTTGAACGCACCGAATTAAAAGAAGACTTGCTGAAAGCTGTAAACTCTTATATCCCCATCCCTTTCAGCTTGCGAACTATCTTCTGACCGATTATGCAGAACTCGTGTCGTGTTTCGAGGGAGTCTGACTAAGCGCTGATGTGCAACATGAGGATGAAGAAGGTGTAGTGAAGAGCCTAGGAATGTCGAGTGGTCCTAACGCAGAGGAACTCTGTGGTAATGGAAGAATACCTACCTCGGCTTGAGGACAGTCTGTTGCTATTCTCTGTTGGCTGTGAGTGAATATGTAGAGAGAGAGAGCAGTATAACTAACGTGAAAAGTACAAAATTTTCATTTACCTTTACGTAAAGCATGTGAACTTTTAATGCTAATTTAAAAATTTAATTTAATATAAAAATATATTAACAATGTTTTATTCAATTTTTTTTACAAACAATTAAAACTATAAATTACTTTCTGTAAAAAGAATAAATTTATGTTATCGTCAGAATAGCAAAACAATAGAAATTTGCTTTAATAAGTTTTGAGGTCGTGCAAAAATTCCCATCGACAGTAAACAATCACAACATACACAAGATGGGTTTTCGAAATATTATCACATTTGTGAAGAAAGTACTATGGATTATATAATATTTTTATTTTATTATTTTGATTATAGTTATTATATGGTTATTATGTGACATATGTGTATATGGGTATATTATATGTATCATATATTTATCTAATTACTATATATATCACATATATATATATATATCTATATTTATATAATAATAATATATTATATATATAGTATTCTATATATATATATAATTTATTATATAAATTATTAAAAACAAAATGGTTTGGTGTCCTGGTAAATAGCGTATCAGTCAAACATTTTTAGCTGATACTACTACTCACTAAAATTTACAGATACTGATACCATCAAAAATGGCCGATACCATTGTACCTGGTGCATCATATATAAAAATATATTATAGATATATTATCTATTACTATATATATATATATATATTTATATATATATATATATATTATATTATATTACATTTATATATATATTTAATTAATATATTATATATCTATTATACTAATATATATATATTATTATATATAATATATAATAAATATATTATATAAATATATATATAATATATATATATATATTAGATTATTATTATTATATATTATTATTAACTTATAAATATTCTTATATATTATAATATATTACAAATATATATATTAATAATATATATAATATATAATATATATTATATATAATATATATATTATATATATATATATTACTATATATATTGATATAAAATATATTACATATATATTATATATATATTATATCATACTCTATAATATCTATTAATATAATAACTATAATTTATAAACATATATATATATCTATATTCAGGTTTATATATATATACTATACTATATATAATATATATAATTATAAATATTAATATAATATAATATATATATATATATTAGTATATATATATAGTATATATATATATATATATATAATAATTATATATATATATATATATATAATATATATATATATATATATATATATAATATATATAATATAAATATATATATATAATTAGTGGTATAAAATAAAAATCTCTGAATTTTCTACAGGGTGCCTACTCATTTTTTTTATACAGTCCACTGATATACATATACCAAATATCAATTTGGTTTTGTTTTCAATCTCTCCATTTTAACCAGATGTTTTTAACTATAGAGAAAACCAGTCCTAGTGGGCAGCGTGGGACAAGCTCCTCTGGGGACCCCGTAATCCAGTGAAAACTGTGCTTATTTTCTACTGTTACAACGCTACTTAGAAGCGCTAAGTTGGCAGCTTAACTAAATACTAACTTCCTAGAGCCTCAGATTATGATAATGACAAATTACGAAGGTGTTAAAATATATATATATTTAAATTCTAAATACTATTACTTTACTTACAAAATATTCCCTGTATGAATCATTTACTATAGCATCTAACAATGACCGTAACTAAGTACCAATACTAATTACAAGTTTCACCCAGTATAGGCAATAACATTCATTCAGTAGTGGGAATTGGACAACAATGTTCTGTAACAAAAATATATTGAATTTAGTTTGTAGTTTCTACTATTTATTAAATTTAATTGTCAAATAATACTGAAATGATATTAACACACAAAATAAAAAAAAAAGAAAAAAAACAAAAAAAAATTAAGTCCCAAAAAGAATTCCAATCCACTTAGAGGGCTGGTTTTTTTTTTGCGTCAGAGCCTCTGTGTTTTGTCCAACCTGTTTCAAATCACATGAAACAAAACTAAAGAATTCCGCAGCTCAACTTAAATAGATAAACGTAGTATGGCATAAAGCTAAACTACTATCCCAGTCCTTTCGGAAACTATGCACACATAGATACCTTCAGTACTAAAACTCAATTCAATACCTCATCTAACAAGCCCAGGTGCTTTGTTAATTAGGATCTAAACTCATTGGCTACTCTATCATTATCTCAAAGCACTTGAATCGTTAATTCCAGATAGAATCTCCCCGTTGTCATCCTCTTATCAGAACACACGTGATTCAGACAAAAACACCTAATAATTGATTTAAAAGCAAACATCCTACTGGTTTCACCAAACTCTTCCCTTTCTCACAAATCTCCTAGTAGCAATAGACATCAACCAAGGCATTCGATATATGTCCCCTCCACGTGCGAGCGCTTTTAATAGACCAGAAGTATTATACACAGATATAGAGCATGCCAAATGTATGAAGAAAATAATAGCAAAATTTTTTTCATATCCGGTCAAACGAATCCTGTCACAAGGATACCACTTCTCCTGTACATAAGTTATATATTGGGAGTCCCCCAAGAGCTCCTCTCTATCAACCAATACTTTTAAAACCTTTTGGTTCATCCAGTAAATGACATGACGACCTAAAAACAATCAACAGTTAAATGACAAAAGTTCTCGAATAAATAACAGCATGCAGAGAACGTACAAGAGCAATATACTAAACAACCTGAATACAATGGCTATCAACAAAATAATGATTTCTTCACCCGGAACAATGGCCACTAACAGAATGACTGCTTCACCTCAAAAAACCCACCTCTAGCCACTCGCCCTGACTTGAGAACAATATGGTCTTATCAGCATAAACAAAGTAATTGCTTCACTTAACAGATCCGCTACATCACATTAGCTGTGAGCTATCGGATAGAAGAGTGTTGCAAACAAATAAACGTCCATACAGCAAGTTATCCTATTCAAACAATTAGGAACTCTCCCTCCCCTCATTAAACAACTCACTGTCCCTAGCCGCTTGCGCCAATGATACAACGTATGAACAATCGAACACGCACATAAACAATATTCTTCTAGAGCCACACACAAATTTTAAAAAAAATTAAAACATTATATGGAACAAATTTTACCAAAAGAAAGAGACCTCACAATAGTATACAGACTAAATACCTCAGTCCTTCCTAAATTATGCATCACCTGTTGCCCAGCCTACTGTAAACGTCTTCAAATATCCACCAACCCTACCAATTTCTATACGTACATTTTGCATAAAGTCCATCTAAAATGATAAAATGAATAGGCTGTCAATTTTACGGTATATCACTCAACATGAATCAACAAAATCAGAAGGAATAAAAAATCACACCAGCATTTACTATCCTAACATACTCAACACTGTCCCTTCTCCACTCTGAGCACCATCCCTTCCTTTCAAGGAATATAACTTAAATTCATGATCCACTCCCCTTACTGTCAAAGACTTTCTCACTTAACAAATGACGGACACAAACATTTCTTACTAAAACTTGCTCGGATTTTGACAGACAGATAGCCATCTTCGATACAATCGAATTAACGGATCTTGTGCCCAGCCTGCTTAAGATTGCACAGTATCTGGTTCTCCCTCTTTTCGTGTCGAGAATTAGCGGCAAGTAAAAAAGGTATGGTAACGTAAGTAAGTAAGTAAGTTAAGTAAAGTTAAGTAAGTAAGTAAAGTAAGTAAGTAAGTAAGTAAGTAAGTTAAGTAAGTAAGTAAGTAAGCAGTAAGTAAAGTAAGTATCGTAAGTAAGTAGGAGCTTAAGTAAGTAAGTACGGGGGGGGGAGTAAGTAAGCTATAGTAGTAAGTAAGTAAGCTAAGTTAAGTAAGTAAGTAAAGTAAGTAAGTACAGTAAGTAAGTAGTAAGTTAAGTAAGTAAGTAATGGTAGATAGTTAAAGTAAGTAAGTAAAGTAAGTAATAGTAAGTAAGTAAGTAAGTAAGTAAGTAAGTAAGTAAGTAAGTAAGTAAGTAAGTAAGTAAGTAAGTAAGTAAGTAAGTAAGTAAGTAAGTAAGTAAGTAAAGTATAAGTAAGTAATAAGTAAGTAGTAAAGTAAAGTAAGTAAGTAAGTAAGTAAGTAACGAAGTAAGTAATTAATTATAAATGAATCAGTAAATAAAAATTAAGTAAATAAATAAGTAAGTAAATAAATAAGTAAGTAAATAAGTAAGTACTAAATAAGTAAGAAAATAAGTAACTAAATTAAGTAAGGAAATAAGTAAGTAAATAAGCAAATAAGTACCGAAGTAAATAAATAAGTAAGTAAGTAAGTAAATAATATTAAAGTACTGTAAGTAAGTAAGTAAGAATACCTAGATCCATACTACCGATTTTTATATATAATAAAACAGAGATATGTATATATAATATCTATATATATATATATATATATATATATATATATAATATATATTTATATATATATCAAAAATATAAATAAACAAGTCCGTATAGAAAATAAAAAAGTAAGATAACAAATAAGTAATAAGTAAATAAGTAAAAAAGTAAGTAATAAATACTGTAAAAAAGAATAAATAAATAATAAATAAGTAAGTAAGTAAATTAATGTAAGTAAGTTAGTAAGTAAGTAAGTAAGTAATGTAATCTGAAATAATTAGTAAGTAAGTATAGTAAGGTAAGTAAGTTATCGTTAAGTAAGTAAGTAAGCTAAGTAAGTAAGTATAGTAAGTAATAAGTAAGTAAGTAAGTTAAGTTAGGTAAGTAAGTAAGTAAGTAAGTAAGTAAGTTAAGTTAAGTAAGTAAGTAAAGTAAGTAAGTAAGTAAGCTAAGAAGTAAGTAAATAAGTAAGTAAAGTAATATAAAGTAGTAAAGTAGTAAGTAAGTATAGTGAAGTAATAAGTAAGTAAGTAAGTAAGTAAGTAAGTAAGTCAAGTATAAAAGGTATAGGAATGAGTGACTTTACAAAGTAAGTAAGTAAGTAAGTAAGGTAAGTAACGTAGTAAGGTTGAGAGGGTAAGCAAGGGAGCGCATCACCGACAGTCATTGAACCGATACTCGCGTCTTATCTACTCGCTACACTTTCAAAACTTAACTCGCCCTTTTACAACCGTTTTTTTTCCCTCTTCCTGTACCTTCCCCAATTACTTCTCTCTAACCATTATTTCCCTTCTCCCATTCAAACCCCTCTTCAGAGTTTCTAACATCACACCAAATACCCAAACTGTTAACAGGTCGGGCACCTCTCAGCGACCGTATAATTTCTTCGATGCATTCTAACTACCTTCTCGCTGCATGTACCGGTTCTTTTTCTGTTCTCCCAACTTCCTGTGTTTCTCTACAGTTGTACTTGCCCCTCTTTATAGCGAGCTCCATTCTTACATCCTTTCATATATAATTGAAATAACGCAAGAATGACAATAACTACAATTCTGTCCCTCACCTATTCCGCTATTCATTACAATTAACGCATAATCATTTATCGAAACTATCATTTATTCTTGATCAACACTTACTTACTAATACGTCACACATACTTTCTTGATTTACCAATTCAGTCAAGCTTACCAACCACCACCTATTATAATATCTACTAACTTTCTCTATTACTCCTTCCGTAGATGTCCTTTCTCCTATTAATATCTCACTATTTAATGCCTGTTTGCAAATCAATGAGTAACTTAAATATCAATTTTTATTATTTTCTTCTCCTTCATTTAATTAATCTATAATATTTTTTATCTATATATAGAATTTTAGATCTGCCACACATTCACCTCCATATCTCGATATCATTCTAAACACGTATCCGTTGCTCGCTACAATTTATCCTTCATCACTGTCGATATACGCTCTCATTAATCCACCTGAATAATATACAGCAATATCTTTTCCTATAAATCAATCATAACTAATTCCCCACTAAATTCCTAACAGGGCATCTACTATTATCTCTACCTACGTTATCTACTTATTAATTAAGGTAATATTATTTATTATTATTATTAATTATTATTATCATTAAATATTATCAATATTATATTATTATTATTATTTATTATTATTTAATTCTATTATTAAATTAATTTAATATATACTCCTATTAAGTGTGTCATATATCACAATATATATCTATTATATATTATTCGTATTATTTATATATGATATTTTATTAAAATAATACTTATATATATATTATTATATAAATATAAATATTATTATATTAATTTATATATAATTATATTAATATATTATATATATATATTTATACTATATAGTTATAATAATTATATATATTATTATATATATTATAAAATATTTATTATTATACATATATTATAGTATAAATTATATTCATTATTATTAAGGAGGGGTGTCGTCTTATTTGATGTGTGGTGTTTAGGTTTGCTGTTAGATAAAATGATTACCTATAATAATACACAAATTCTTAGAACGTGATACATAATAAACACATCTTAGACACATGAATGCCATATCCTTTTAATCCAGGAATTCACTAACTAAAAAATATGAATTTTAACAAACTAGTTAAAACAGATGTAGCAATAAAGTTCAAAATTTAGAGTGTATGTAAGTAGTAGTTGAAACTAGTTCAAAATCCCTAGAGCTTCATCTAAAAAACCAAAAAGAGTCTTATAGAGAGAGTATAATAAGCAGGACTAATTTACAGACATTTTGTCTAGACCAATCTTATTACTAATAATTTGAATTTGAAATGCACTCCCCTTCCTTCTTTGAAAGAAAATAAACAAAGTAAATAAATGAAAAATAAATAATAAATAGTAATTGTAGATTTCTAAAATACTTACCAAACTTACTGAAGAGAAAGTTAAAATGGATCTGTTATAATTTTACAGTACTTTATTGAAAATTTTATATAATATGTAAGAGACAATTAAGTTTAGGCAAATAATACATAGATTAGTATTAAGATTTTAGGAGTTAATATATAATTAATTCCGTAGCTTACTAAAAAGTTTAAGAGGAAATTAATAGATTCCAACACCATATTTGAAGAACCTATAACCCCATACTTTCAAGTACCATAAATACTACAATGATTCAAATTTGATTTACAAACCTTTCCACAACCAACATCAATATTTTATTTGCATCAAATTGAAACATAAAATAACAGAGTATGAGCAAAATAAAAGTGACTAATGGAATAGTTCCATGAAAACAAAAAAAAATTAAAAAAGGAAACTTAAGTTTATCATGAATGAATAGAAAAATGATCGTACATTTTGAAGATCTAAAAAGTGTGCGAGATATTCCGTCATAAATCTCTATCATTAGGACTTATTGAGGTTGATACCTATACTCACCTTTTTCTTTTACAACGGTGGAAGTTGCAAAACTGCCATCTTGGTTCAGGGCTTAACTCTGAATACTACTCACCTCATTTATCTATCATCCCTCTCCCTCTCCATACATCATTTTCTCCAACATCACCACTTTTCAATATGTTGGAGGTGCTATATGACCATACTCTCTCGCTCTATATTATACCTATAAAAAACATAACTATTATCATAAGCATGAATTGGAAGCAATCAGAGAAAGATAAGATCCACAATCCTATAGTTGAGAGTTGTTCGAATATTAATACTGAAAATTCATATTGACAAAAGCATAATAATGCTTTCCTGTGATATGTACATATAATAAGACTCATAATATATGCAATCAATACTTAATGAACCAAACATTTCACTAAGTATCTTAGTAAAATTTCTCTACTTGGAACTATATTTAAAATACAACTAAAATATTAGAAAAAAACCTCTACTCTACATAAAATCGCCTAACATATAAATACAATAATTAAAACTAGATTTTATTTTCCATAATTAATTGATTACTTAATATTAAAATATATATATTATATATATATATTATAAAATATTAATTATATATATTATAATATTATTTTAATACTTCTCATATAATTAATTAATATATATATATTATATTAATATATTCTTAATTATATATATATATTTAGTTAATTTTATCATACTTTTTCTTTATTTTATTAAGTAGTATATTTTTTAAATATTTATATATTATCACCTTTTATGACTATCACTATACAACCTTACGCTTAACCGCTAACTGAATTGAATATATTCATTAATGGTATCATAATACTCGCTATTAGACTCTGAAGTCTCAAGCCTTTCATTTGTAAATCATATGAAGCACAAACTTAAATGCCCATTTGTATAATTGGTTAATTTATTTCTATTTATTTACTTATTTTAATTCTTTATTATTATATATATTATAGGTTTATTTTTACTTAATCACATTTTGCAGATTTTATTAAAGATTAGATGAGCTAAATTTCAAATATATTTAATAATTAAGTAATTTATTAAATGGAGTATATACCAGCTTGCTTTTTGGAGAATGCTGTATTTATATAATATATTAATTTAATACGCATACAGATGAAAGATAGAAGATATATTACATTTATGAATTTTTACAGAAAGCATTTTTAATTTAGCATATGAACCTTTAAAATATAAAAAATTTTTTATATTTCACTTATAAATATATTTATTAATTATTATAACTATATAATTATCTTATTAATAGTAATATTTTTGAGGTTAGTGGCTAAATATTCGAGTAATACTATTTCATAATAAGATCTAATACTTATTCTTATGGCGTTTTCCTCGAATGCGGTTTTAGATCCAAACTGGGAAGCATAGATTGGAGCCTGAAACGACCAGATTGAAAAAATTTCATTGAAAAATGTTGGTATATTATCTAATCATTATATATATAGTATAGACGATGCTTTACTAGAGACAAATCAATTATTACCAAAATTTGAAGAATATTGTCTAAATGTATTTATAGTTAAAAAGGAACATTTTCTCTGTTAGTTATACAGTGAGGAGAGTCTAATACGCAGACGACACAAGATAGGAGGACACGAAGGAGGCTGGCGCATATATAGCTCGCAGTCACTACGGAACAACCGATACTCTACTTCATTCTCGAGAGGTGAGCAAACTCCCTGAGAAACCTCACGAAGCCAGCACATTACTTAACTTGTATGAGACTTGGAAATCATTTGCTGCTTTATCCTCTCCTTTTTCTCGCCTTATCTCAAGTTGTTAGCTTTAGAGAGTTTCTTCTGATATCCCGACCAACCAAATATATCTATATCACCACGCTTATTGATTAATTTCCCTCCTTACCTCCACGAGGTGGATCGTCAGTGTGGTATCATTACAAAATTCATTCTTTAAAGGTAGTCTCTTCCGTACATTCTTCTCGCCTGTATTACTCTCAAGAACTGGAAACTTATAAAAACATGAGCTCAACTACTAGATATACTTCCCACAATTGAGCCCATTACACACCATTTTATTCACTATTCGTCTTTATAACTCTCTAACTTCAGCTATTTAATATAGGAACATGTTACAGTCCCTTCTAATTGGGGACATCACTTTTATATACTCACCTTTATATCTGTGGTAGATGACTATTTCTAAACAAATTAATATATGTAACAAACTAATCTCATTACTCTACTCTACTCATTGTAAGAATTTCCTACAATTTTGTGTAGTATGTCTATATTCCTTGGTGTGCTATCAGTTAATGCTAAATCATTGTTGTTTGTTTTATTATTTAGATACTGACCATATCCACTTCAGGTAAACCGCTTTGCAGTCTTCTTCGCTTACGTGTCCAAGTACTCGGATAAGTCACGAATGAGTCTCTCCGTGAAATACAATCCGTAAATATGCACCATAATTACCGAGAGCTATAATACATTTCTTTTTACCTCTCTGAATCTACGAATCCCCCTTTATTCCAACCGCTACCTCAACAATGCATAATTCTAGTCTTTCCTCTCTTTTCTCTCTTTTTTCCTTGAGCCGTCGGATAACTTCTTTAATACAGTAGCTTTCAATGTTTAAGTCAACAGTAAAGAAAAAATAGAATTATTATTTATTTCTTTTTCTTCTTATCCTTTTTCTCACCGTTTTCTAGTTTTTACTAATATATTAATTATGTAATACATCGGCAACTTCTTTTGGTTATTTTAATTTTTTTCACGTTTTCATGACATTGCGACTGAATATCCTTTAGCTATATCCTTAGTTCCTCTCTGACAATGTCCGATATTGAAACTCTTAGGAAATCTTCATTTCAGATGACAAGATGTTTTACTTACGAAGATCATTTCGCTCATTTAGTGCCTTTATTTGACAACCTTTGTTGTCCAAAAAGAACACGAAACCTACCAGATCTATGGCAATCTTTCACATCAACATTGTCCTCCAATTACTTTATGGCACCATAAACAAATATATAACTAATACCTATCGGTTGAAGTCTTGAAAATGGTACTCTTTCCTATGTCACAAACTTGTGTAATGTAATAACCGCAACGGGTTTTTGTTTATCGCCCCACTTTATAATTAGTTAATTTGCAACCGCCAAAGTAATCTAAGTTTGGCTCAATTTTTTTTTCTTCTTTGGCATTATAGTAATTACGCCTACAATATCTGGTTGGAAATATAAAGCAAATACCTTTTTGGAAAAAAAAGAAATTGAAAAAAAAAACTGTTCAATTTTTACTTTACTTTCCTTTTTCATTTTTATATACTTAAAAGTTTATTTCCATCACTAATTTTTATCGGCAGAGAGATCTTTCATAAGTTTTCCTGCATCACAGTAATAAGATAGAGGGTCCATTTTTTTTATATATTTCTTTTTTTTTAAACTTTGTTTACACTTTTAAATAAACTCTATACAGAGCCTTATTTATAAGTGAACCTCATTATGTCGCTCGAACTTCATGCCCAATTTCTTTTTCATAAAAACACTTAGTCAATGTCATTTTTATTTTATTTTCTTCACACTTTTAAATAGACATTTTACATGGCTTTATTTCAAAGTGCAAAGTCTTTTTCGCCCTACTCACCCGGCAAATTTTATTTTTCACTATTAAACACTTACATTTTTTTTCCATAGGGCATTTAAAAGTAGTTATATACTCATGAGTATTACATAAGAGATTAATAGAAACTTTTGACCAAAAAGTTTTTCCCTTTCTTGCGATCTTGTTACTTCCTGAATTCTCCATTTATCGAGTTGTTCCATTAAGATGATGATGATTGATGATGGATGATGATGATGATGAATGAATGATGATGATGATGATGCAATGATGATGATGGAGGTGGTGATGATGGTGATGATTATGATGAAGAATGACTGAATGTGGTGGTGGTGGTGTGGGGTCCCGCGTGGTGGTGGTGGTGGTGTGGTGTTGTTGGTGTGTGGTGGTGGTGGTGGTGGTGGTGTGTGATGATGATATGATGATGATGAATCGATATGATGATGATGATGATGATTGATGATGATGAGGATGATGATGAATGATGATGATGGAATGAGATGATGATGATGATGATGATGATGAGATGATGGGATGAATGAGATGATGATGATGAGATGATGATGATGATGATGATGAAAATGATGATGATGATGATGATTAAGATGATGATGATGAGATGATGATGATGATGATGATGATGATGAGATGATGAGAATGATCGATGAATTATAGATAAGACAGAGATGATGATGATGATGAATGAGATTTGTCGCTATTCATATGTTGAATAAAAAGGGAGTGGATGATGATGATGATGAATGAATGATGATGATGATTGATGATGAATGATGAATGATGATGATCTGATATGATGATGAGGATGATGATGATGATGTCGATGATGATGATATGATTTAAACTGTATGAGGATGAATGATGATGAGATAATGAATGGATGCACAAAAGGTGGACACTTGAGATGAATGAATGAGATGGAGACATGAGATTTACACATAGATTTCGTAATGCGACATTCAGATGGACTCATGATGGTGAAATGATGAATTGGTGGACAAGAAGATGATTATGATGATGAATGAATGTGATGATGATGATGTGAATGGATGGAGCGCTGTGATTTGAATGATGAGATATGATGATGATGATGATGATGATGATGATGTATTGATGATGCTGATGATGATGATATGAGATGATGATGATGGATGATGATAATAACTGGAGTAGAATTGATGAATGATGAATTGATGATTAAAGAATGCATGATGATCGATGAATGATGATGATGATGATGATTGATGATGATGATGAGTAATGATGGATGATGATGATGATGATGGATGATGATGCATTGATGATGATGATGATGATGATTGATGATGATGATGGAACTGATGATGATGATGAAGATGATGAGAGGATGATGATGATGATGAGAATATGATGATAAAATGATAAATAATATTATAATAATAATAATAATAATAATATTAATCTCATAATAATAAAATAATAAACATAAAATAAAAATAATAATAATAATAAATAATTGAATGCAAATTTTGATGCTTCGACTTTTCTTCCTTGTATTTTTTTTTTTGTTTTTAGTTCATATCTATATAATTTGCACCACTATAATATCCCTGCACCACGCCAAAGAATATTTAGATTGGCCTCCCACTTTGTCGCCCACGTCCATATACATCAAAACTTTCTTCCATTTTTAGACTTGGTTCCTTAATCATAACTTTTGTTTATCATCATTTATAATTACTTGCTGTCGTGAACCTCTCCATTAATAGATAACTAATTTCACACTAGATTTTTAAATTTACACTATGATTAATAGCGGATACTTTAGCTTATCAAAATTTGTAATAAAATCACTTTCATGCTTTTTTTTTGAATTTTTTTATCATTTGAGAAATTTTATTATTTTTTCTTGGATAATTAGTCTGGTTCCATCTATTTAGATGTTCAATAAACTTTTTCCTCAAATACGGGACTAGGAAGAAAATTTCAAAAAAATTATCTGACTTTTATATTTATATTCTTTTTAAAAAATTTCTTCTTTATCTTATTTTTTTTAACATAGTTAGTATTTTTAAAATTAAAAATTTTTATATGTTTTGCCCCACTTTCCATTATTTCCTTTAATAATTAATAATAATTGCCTTTTTTAAGGACCTTTTCCCGCACTTAAATTTTGATGACGTAGTTCAGATTAGTGATGCAGCAGATATTTTTTTCGCATCCGCGGATGCAGATGTTTGATTTTAATATCGCGCGCGATGCGGATGTCTGATATAATATATATTATTTATATATATATATATATATGATATATATATATAATATAATATATATAATATATATATATATATATATATATATATAATTATACTAATAATATAGTATATATTATATAACATATATATACTTATATATAATATTATATATATATATATATATATAACATAATATATATGCCTAATATATTTCGAGCTTTAGCCACAATCTATTAATATAACACATCACGAGTGCGGAAACAGGGACCCAACCTACCACTGCACACACAACTTTCCCCACACATTAATGAAAGAATTACAATGGATTATGATACTTTTGCACTAGCTATTGAAATTCAAATATAGAGAGGTTGTGCATGAGAAACATCAATTTTTCTCCCTTTTCTGCTGAAAGTCTGTTTTTTTCTCTTCTCATCATATATTAGCCCAGCATTGCTAAATACTTCTCAAACTTGGAACATAAGTTGGAGGAGAGCAAGTAATTTCCTCAGTTTACTCATCAAGCGTGGGTACACATTTGCTCTTAACTTCCCCCAAACTGATAGATCATCATCATTTGTATCTAGTCGGTCGTTTTTTCTGGTGATAGTTTTCAATCATTCGAACTACATCTTTTGTTTGGTAATGCTGGTGTTTCTTCATCACTACTGGACTTGTAGAAATTCTTCAGATGAAATCAGTTGTTGATTTACAGGTACTAATTTGTTAATGTCTGTGATTTTTTTTGCCTGCAAACCGTCTTAGTTATCAGTAATAAAGTTTTTCAAACGCAACACAAAGTTACGATTTAACTTGTTCTAAAAATTGTCTTACAAAAAACTTGCCTTTATAACGGGGATCTAAGTAAGCAATAGTATGGAAGGTCATTAATTTCCCAGAAACAAAGCGTTTGTCTAGCTTTAGTTTATTACATCTTTCATTCTTTTTAAACCGTCACCATTTTCATTTTTTAGTACAAAATTCTTAATCAATCTCGAGAATAATACCGACAGCACACTCCTGCAGGACCAAAGCGCGGATGCGGATCCTTAATAATGTGCGGATGCGATGTTACCTTGCATCCACTAGTTCAGATTGCATCTTTACTCTACGAGGCCTAAACCTTAAAATTCCCGAAATTTTTTGTTTAATATATATATTATTATAATATATATATAATAATATATATATATTATATATAATATTACATATATATATATATATATATTTTATTTCATATATATAATATATATATAATAATATATTATTTATATATCAGCAGCGACTAACACGAAGCAGCACGAGTGTAGTGAGTCGGCTCTGATATATATCGATATAGTATTATATATTATATATTACTAATATATAATACATTTATATTAATTTATCAACATATAATTTTTTTTTCATAAACAAAATACAGAAGACAAATTATATTTTTAATACAATAAATGTTTAATAATATAATACATATAATAATATAAATATATATATATATTGATGTATAGTTATGTAAAAAATATATAATAATATTTAATATATCAATATATATATATATATATATATATATATATATAATATATATATCATATATATATATAATATATATATTTTTTAATATATATAGTATATCATATATATATTATATATACTATATATGCTATATATTATTAATATATATTAGTTGTTCCGTATATACAACTGAGATATGGATCCTGTTGATTCAAGTTTTTTCTTGGAGGATGTTACTATTAATATTACATTTAATAACAGTTAAAGAATTAATACTTTTCCAAACATAATCCTTGTAGAACTTGTAATCTTTGGTAATATATGGAGACATCAATAAAGTAACTTTTGATATTATAAATATAAATATTGTAATGAGCAATCCAATATAGTAATAAAGAAAAGGAGCCACTACTTCCTGCTGAACTATTATTAAAGGAAATTAATATTAATTTTAATTGTAAAATATTGCTGTAAAGAAAAAGCATAAAGAAGATAAAATGAAACAAATAATAAATAATTTGTAAGATATAGAAAGACTACTAGGAACTACTAGAATAGTTTAAGGAAGGGCTAAGAGAAACTACAGGAAGTATAGTAGAAGAGCTGCCGACCAAGTCGGTCTCAAGGAGAGCACGTAACTAGGTTGGTTACAGCTCGACAACAAAAGCAAGTACCAAAACATTGACGAACCCCAGGAGGTTCCTAGGTTCCTTTAACAAATAAACAAAAATGACTAGGTATAAATAAACTGGCCGGGAACCTTAGAATAACCTCAAACTCTTGAAGCAACCAACAACCTTGACAAGACATTAACGACGGTCAAACCCCTACCTAAATTGTTGTATAGGTGATCGAAAAAGGAATGGTATAACTGGTGTCTTTGGAGTTTCGGGAGAAAATAAGAATGGTAGAAAGGTGATTGATCTTGAGGATAAAGGTATGTGTTTAAGTAATACACTCTTCGGGCACAAGAGTATTCATAAGTATACGAGAGTTGGGGTAGGTAGAGATGGTACTGAAGTAAAAATATGATCGATATTGTGTTGGTGAAGAAGGAGATATTGAAGCATGTGAAGGACGTTAAATCAGTGAGGGGTTTGAGGATGGGAATATCAAGTCATCATATTGTTTTATGTAAGATTAAGTTAGGGTGGAGAGGAAAGAGATAAAGGAGGAAGTGGGGAGAATTTAGAGTGAGAGGTTAAGTGAGCAAGGTTATGAGGAAAAGTATGTTAGAGAACTTACAAGTAAATCACTTGAATATGAACAAGATGAAGCTCAACAAATCTGGGCGCAAATGAAGGAAGCCTTTATTAGTAGTGTAAGAGAAGTATGTGGATGTGGTAAAGTAGAAAGTAAGAATGTCAATAGTGAATGGTGGAAAGAAGAATTGATGCAAGTGGTTAAAAATTAAAAAGATGAGTGGTTGAATGTGCTAAAAGCCAATGATGAGGTCTCAAAAAGTTGTATAGAAAGATGGTGAAAAGGGAGGCTAAAAAGTTGGATACATAGGTGGAGAAAAGAGGCAATTGAACACTTTGGAAGATGATCAACGGGAATTTACAAGGTAATAGGAAGCTCTTCTGGAAGGAAATATGAAAGGTTAAGAAAGAGAGTAAGGGAAACCTTTATAGATTTATGAATAGGGATAGTACTTTCGTAACTAATGAAATGGATGAGAGGAGAGTGTGGAGGGAACACTTTGAAAATACATACATTGCTAAATATATATATATTATTGTTAGAAATATATATACATCTCTAGAGTATAAAAAAAAATATATTTTGTTATATTAGAGATATATATATATATATATATATATATATATATATATATATATATATATATATATATATATATATATATATATAAAGATAAGATAGTGGAGGATGAAATGTACTTTGGGTACGAGGTAATTATTAGGGAGGAGGTAATAGGTAGAGTGAGAAAATTGAAGAATGGGTAAATCAGCAGACGTAGATGGAATTGCTAGTGAAATGATCAAGAATGGAGGCGAGATTGTGATTGATTGGATATTGATAAGGGGAACTGTAGGAACTATAGGGGAATTATTTTATTGAGTGTTGAAGTGAAGATATATGCAGGTATTTTATTCGAAAGAGTGCTTCGAGTGACTGAGGAACTGATTGGCGAAGAACAAGGTGCATTTAGAATTGTTATAGGTCGTGTAGATCAAATCTTTCCATTGAAACAAATGATTAAGAAAATGAGAAAGAAGAAAATTGTATTAAGATTTTATGGACTTGCAACAGTCCTTTGACAGAATTAATA